>JAVDPK010026723.1:0-27972 GCA_034780415.1 Cichlasoma orientale
ACACACACACACACACACACACACACACACACACACACACACACACACACACACACACACACACACACACAAAATAATGTTACCCTGATGTGTGACACTGACAAAAGTGACTGTGACAGATTTTCATACTGAAGAAGAATGAATGTAAATCAATAGCTGGGAACTGAGAAGGTCTAAAAAGTCACGTGTCAAACGTTTGTGCAGATTGGATTAGAAAATGCACGTTCCTCAGCAAATGCATTCCACGTCCTCTCATGCTTCTTCTAGCCTCACCTATTTCCCATTTTCTGACCTTCACCCCAAATTGGTGATTTGTAACTAATGTGCATAAGATGATATTTGTGTCCCTGCCCGGGGCGACCAATGCTCTCTGTCCAAACAGCCCACTGCCTAGCCAACTAAGTAAATAAATGGGACAAGAAGAACAAATGAATAAGGAGATGGATGTTCCCTTCTTGCAGACACTGAAGCCTAATTTGAGCTAATAAAGGACCACATCAAGCATGACCCCTTACTGAGAATGGAGGGTCGATGCAGTGTCTAAGAAGCCCAGGCAATTCCAAGTCAATTGCTCACAGGAGCAATTGACTTGAATCTCATCAGCTTCTTTTCACTTTACAGGAAAAAGATTTTGGAACAGGGAATGAGGAAGAGTGAAACAGAAAGGAGAAGAAAGGTAACTGACAGCTATGTTTTAAAAAACAACATTGGTCGCCCTTTCTGTGCTCCTACATCATCAGCTCAGCGCTAATCTGAAAAGGAACCACTTAAGAAGAAGCTGTTGTTTCTTATACCTTCAATCGATGGATGTTAAAATGGCAGGGGGGCTGATGAGACGAAAAAAACACAGTAACAAAATTAGTCTCTAACCCTTTCGCTCCTGCCTATCTCCAAGTCTCTTTGGAGTTAGCCACTGATCTGTGGGGTGGGGGTTATGGGTAATCGCCAGAGCACTCCCAGCACCAACTGTGATCTGATTTGTGGCAGAGGGCAGCCAATTACAACCATCGTGTCACTTTGTGCAAGACTGTTACTGCCTGTAGGGCTGGAGAGGGAGGGAACGAGAGCGGAAGAAGGAAAGGAGGGAAACAAATTGTGAGGAAGGAGAAGATGAATAAGGAACAGAGGAAGAAGGAGGAGCTGACAGAGTTTAGAGAAAGAAGGAAAGGGTGCAGAAAGGAATGGTAATGAGCAATAAAGGAAGGGCAGGAATGAGGGGGGGAGAGAGAAATTAGATGATGTTATTATGTACAGGATAAATAATTCAGCTTGGGGTTTTACTTTTGTAACTTTCCTGTGTGTCTTGTATATCTATAACTTTTATTTTGGAGATGCATGGTTGAAAAAAAATATCTGCAACAAAGACCTACACAGAATGCCTACACACGAGAGTCAAACCAATGCTGCTGAAATATTATATTAAATAATATAAGGTCATTTAATGCACTAAGTAGTTTAGCAGTGCACGTGTATTTTCTTTCACTGCTTATGATAATATTGTAGTCAGAAATCGCTAACAGTGCTCTTCTTGTTTATTCATGATCTGATGTTTTGTTCAGGCCCTGCTGCACTGCAGAAACTGGCATGACAATCTGCACACGTCCGTGCGTAAATAAAATGAATCGTTCATTTTTCTTATATTTGCTTAATAGCCTCTATGTCATGTTTCAGTACTATTATTGTAGGAGCTTTACCTTAAAATATAAAGTGCCTTGAGGTGACTGTTGTTGTGATTTGCCGCTATGTGAATAAAATTGAATTGAATCAAATTGAATTGAGCCATTGTGATGAGAGTTGCATGCATCTGATAGACATTTAATTTTTTGGCTATTTATATGTAATTTCTGTCATAAAAGTAATATGATTTCTTTGATTTTATATATTCAAATAACTATAATCTGCACTCTTAACAATGATCATATGGTAAAAAACGTTGTTTTTGACCACATCAAAAACCTGAGAGCACTGCACAATGTGGCGTGCCAGCCTCCTGTTTCCTATCATTAAGTTCATTTCCTTTCCATAGTCCCTTCATTAGCACCCATGTTAAGCTCTGCAGAATTGCTAATAAGTTAATTGAGGGCTTCTTAAGACTGTGTAGGTGACATTGAGAGGAAGGTTGGCCTCACTCTGTGTGAGAATGAGCTTTGCATAATATTTAATGGCCACTTATTCTCCACATAGTGAAGCTGTAGAGACTTCTGCGCTCATATTGTCTTACATGCACACGCGCGCAACACAGGCGCGCGCACACACACAGAATTAGAGAACAAAACATGCCCACTTTGCTGCTAGGAGTGTGGTGTCAGGATTAATTAAACACACTGTGCATGTGTGTGATGAGTAACCTTCTGTATGATGGGCAGAGATGAGGGTTTAGGCATGAAATCGACTGCATTAGAGATGTGATTGCTATTCTCTCTATCACATACGCGCTTTCACTGCAGTGCAAAGGTAATAGTCTGTTTTCATCTTTTGATGTATTTGTGCCAGTGTCTGTGTGTGCATGTGCATGTGCATGTGCATGAGTGTGTGTTCGTGGCCAGACAGGTTGACAGTGCATGCAGCGAGTCAGAGAGAAGGAGTCAGGCAGGCAGGCAGCAGCTGTATTGGGACTTCCCTTTGGGGGCAAAGGTTTCCTGCCTCTCTCTCTCCGTCTCTTTGCTTCTCTCGTGTCTTCCCCCAGAGGCTTTGTGTAGACAGGAGAGACTGCCATCCACACACTCACACTTCCTTCAGTGCAGACCAATTCTACACCCACCAACAGGCCATAGATGGTTGTCTAAGTGTCAGAAGAAATATAGAGTAAAGTGAAATATTCAAAGGGAAGTCTAGTATGGTAATTCAGTCTCTTGAGTTTCTGTTTTGCTCCAGTTATGCGAGTGTGTGCTTGTGTGCATGCTTTTTGGATATCAGCACGACAGCTTGATTGGCTAGCTGTCCAATGTCAGAATCCCCACAACAGATCAACCTTGAACAACCTTTCTATCCACTGGATAAGGTCCACTTACCTCCGAAAGCTCTTATCTCATTCACTCATTCACTGCAGTCAAGAAAGTGGGGGAGAGATACTGCAGAGTGGCTTCCTTTAGAAAGCTTTGTACTTTGAAACCAGCGCAGGATACTGTTGTATATTAAGAATTTTGCATTGCACTCCTATTTTACCACACTTAATGTAGTAGTTTGATTTCATTTAAAAGGACTAACTGAAGAACACCAGGTATCAAATGATTATCCCATGTTATAATGCAGGGACTGTAACTAAATGAATCTGTTGTTTGCTGTTGGAGGGAGGAGAGGGGGCGTGGATCACCCAGATTTTGTATTGCTAACAATTTACCATCACTCACTTTTACAATTTCATAACATACAATCGTGGAAGATTTTTATATAGTGATTTCCCACTCTTTCCGAGCACTCAAAGAGCTTATACATTAAAAGCCATTCATGCATACATTCATACAGCGCTTTATTATACAGTATGCCTTTATGCACTTTTTACCTATCACACAGAACACGTTCAATATCAGTAACTTGTTCAAGGGCACTTTGACAGAAGGCGCTCGAGACCGAAACATAAATGTTCACCCTGTAGATGATCAGCGCTACAGTCGCCCCCAACTCTTCCCAAGAGTTACCTTATCTTGGGTAATTTGCCCCTGATAGGGCCTCCAAATGGGCAAATTGATCTTAGGTAAAGGCCAAAACAAAATGTAATTCTAATGAGACCTATGATGAATATGAAAAGGAACCATGTTACCTCACTGTGAGTAGTGGTCAAAAGAATAAGATCGTGGTGGGAATAAGCCTTCTCCAAGGGGTGGTCTCCCTACAAGATATGGTGAAGAGCTCACTCATTCGGAAGGAGCTCAAGCAGAATTTATGTTTCAGCAGGGGCGGGGCGTTTGCAGTCCACTGGCAGCCCGGAGGTGGCCCATCTACCTGCAGAGAGCTCTGCTGTCAATGAAGGCAGTGCACAGATTATGTGGTGCAACCGGTCTGTGGGCCACTCTTGCTTGTGCTGTTGTTGGTCCATCAACCTGCCGTGGAGCAGAGTGAAGTTAAAACATACAAAGAGTTGAAGTAAAACTGAATGTCAAAAACAATGAAAGTGCTTTTCATTCATGTACTTTTTCACCTTTGAAGATTTTTTCGCGGTTCTCCCATTGAACTCCGCTGTCACTCCCTTGCCTATTCCAGGCTACTTTTCAAGCATTCACCAGATGCATGTCATCTGCATCCAGTAATGTGCAGTTAGGATTTTGGGGGAGTGCACAGGAGCACGTCTGAGGTGGGTGACCCCCCACCCCCCACCCCCACCCCTGCGCTTGCTGTCTGAATGGAAATGTGTACACAGATGGACACATTTGCAGGACTACAAATTACATTCCAGAATGGAGCTGCTAGATACGCCTCTTCACTGAAAGGAACTAGTTGATGTGGTCTAGGCATCTGATCAGGATGCGTCCTGGATTTCTTCCAGGTGTGGTGTTTCAGACTCAGGAAGACACTGAGGCGGGCTGAGGACATACTGGAGAGGCTTGGTCTCATGGTTGGCTTGTGAACAATGTGCTCCTGGCAGAGCTGTGGAATGGCTGGGAAGAGGGAGGTGTGGGTATTTCTGCTTATACTGCTGCCCCCACAGCCTGGACCCGATGGAAAATGGGCAGGCGGATGGATGGATCAGCCACTTTTGCTTTTCTGTTATACTTCCAAGGCTATGTTATGATAAAAATACAAACTGTGTTTGATTCAAAACCTAGAGGTGCATCTTTCCAACAGACTGAGTAAAGTAGGTTAGCGTCTAAGCGGAACATTTGGACTGCAAGCCAGATATACAGATCTGTTGTTGGAGAGGAGGTGTCGTGGGGATCATTGTCTGTCACTTTCCGAAATCTGACATTTGCACTCACTTGAATGGCTACCTGGAGAGACTGCTGAAAAATGTGGACAGTTCTCCCATTCTTATGAGAGCGCATCTCTTCACTTCATCACGGTTGGCTGTTCACCCTGCCCTCCAGTAGAATGACTATAAACACATTTTAAGTACTAATTCTGAGACCATAAGCCAACCATTGCCCACCCCATTATTTTACTGGCAGTGATGTAGCCTGACAATGCTGTAGATCTGTGCCTTCTGAGCAATGTAATTACACATCAGACTCTAGCAGCTGTGGAGATACCAGGTGAAGACAGCGAGAGCTGTAATTAGTTGGCTTGTGTTTTCCTCTCGGTTTCCGATGCTGGAGGAGACTAACTACTGGAGTTTTACACATTCAAGTGAAATAGGAGTTGTTTAGTTTTAAAAGTTTGTGCAAAAGACACTCTATATCACTGCACGAGTAAAAAAAAAAAGAAAGAAAGCATCATAGGTAATATGTTACCTTGTTACCTACATTTAGATCAGACTACCTCAATCTCTTCAATGAACTAATATCTCAGAGTGTGGGCTCTCCATTTTACCACTTACAGAATTTACAGTTTTATATATATAAATATAAAAGGAGCACATAGTTTCTTACCAAGGTGAAATTCAAGACCGTTTCTTAACATTTTTACCCTATGACACTACTTAAATGAAATATCTGGATACTTCCTACACAACTGGTCTGGCATATTAAAAACAATTCTATTATTGCTATCAGGCAGGCATCTCTGGCACAGAAATCAGAGCAGTAATTTGAAGCGATAACACCCAATTTGTATGAATTTGTTCAACTTGGAAATGAAGCTCATTACGCTTGAGGTCTTGTTAAACCCCAAGTGAGAGAAGGAACATGAATTTGAAATGCTTTTGAAATACAGATGGGCTGCTCCATGTTGCTAAATGAAAATGTGAAAGCCTTAAAAATCAAATCATGACCAGTCTGGAGAAATCACTTCGGCGCTGTGTTGCATTCTTCTCTCCAGGAAACATCACCCAAGTGTAACGGTTCATTTTATCCTAAAGAGCCACATATTGCCAATAAGAGTACTGTACATGCGCACGAGTTGAGAGTCATGTGCAAGGAGCTCAATCAGCGAGCTTTGTAATGAAGAAAGAGCACACAATGCGGGATTACCAATTCCACGCACAGCTGGAGTGCCCGCTGTGAGTGATACCTGCTGCATGTATAGCGATTTTGTTAAGTGAATCTCTGCTTTCTCCTGCAACCCCAATCTCAGCTGTTCTGTCATGCTGGACAAGTAGTTATTGAGCAAAAGATTGAAAGTAAGAAAGAAGAGATTGGGTGAGAAGACTGGAGAAAGAGAGGGAGGGCTGCAAGGGCAAGAGACGTGGCTGGAAAAAAAAAACGTGAAACCGCGAGGGCACGGGATGAATGCGGGTAAAGTGAGAAGATGACAGAAAGCAGATGAGTGAGCGAACGAAGGGTTGGGATAATGGGCAGAAAAGAGAGAAAGGGAGGGATGGATTTGACTGAATAAATAAGAAACGCATCCTGACAGAGACAGTATAGGCAAAGTGAAAGACTGCCCCGGGAAGCAGAAGATGTGGTGGAAGGGAGAGGAGAGGACAGCTCAGCTTTGCTGCTTGCTATTCCAGGTGTCATCTTTTCCAGTCGCTGCTGATTAGTGCCTGAACATATCTCCTGGGGAGAAAATTAAATATTGATCTATTTTTCTCTCTTCATTCTAACCCCCATCCTCTTTTTTTTTTATTCTGCTCCTTTTTGGTGTAGAAAAGACCACAACCGATGGAATTTCAAATGTGACTGACTGCTCAGGGGTGAGCTTTTCACAAATGATAGAAGAAAAACAAAAAAACAAAACAAAAAAACAACCAACCTAAAAAAATAAATAAATAAAAACTGGCCCCCAGTGCTTTTAAATTTGCTCACCCAATGGTTTGCTCTTTTTTTGGCACCCGATGAGTACAGTGAAAGCTGCTGCCTTTTACATACTTGCCAAAACTGCGGCCACACTCCCACCGCAAACTCCGACTCTTTGTTAAGCTCTCCACCTGATCTTGAGGGAAATTAGCCAATTAAAGCTCTACTATGTTCACCACCTAGCTGCTGCTATAGATGGGATGAATGGGAACCGGAAATGCTTAAATAAGGGAACAAGTGGAAGAGAGGGGGATCAGGAGGGTAGTCAGGCACCGCTGTCATAAATCCCCGAGTGCTGTCTGTGGTTAGGCAATTGCATTGCCATTGATTACTTCTGAAAGTACATAGAAGTACACAAGGACATGAGGATACCATATGACCAGAAGGTGAATCATATATAAAAGGCAAAATAATAAAACTATTAATATCCTTCACGCCCAGTGCCGCCTCCTGTCCTCTCAGGTGGTATCATAAATCCACCTGCTCCATCTGAGTCCTCTGGGTGGCATAAAAAGAACAGCCAAGCATTTAAATCCTCTCCTTTATGCCCCTTGTACCTCGTCCTCTCCCCGGTGTCCTGCTCTTCTCCGCGGAGCACTGGCTTTCATTGTGACGGCCTCAGCCGTGAGGGCCCAGAGTGGTTGTGACAGGCCAGGATAGCAGCCGTTCCCCGCTGTCTGGCAGGATTAGGTCTACTTTTTCAGGATAACTCGGGGAAGCCTCCTGGCACCCTTACCTGGCTTCTATAGGGTTTCCTCCACATGACAGGGCAGACTAGGCCACTATAGATTTGTACATGAAGTGCAGCTGAGATAATTATAAGTATTCTAAATTTTGGATTCTATGTAAAAATCCACGTCATTAATTGCAATTAAATATTAACTTGTGTTTCTGCTACTTTGCCCAAGGGCTTGAGGTGCTACAGTACACCTACTTGTTTTGAATGAAATAAAAAAAACCCCAAACGTTAGAGTTTAGTGTAATTACTGTACGCAAACAAGACTACCATATGGCCAGAAGGACGAGAAGCCTCCCCCACACTACAAAGTGTGTGATGTTGCACATTATGGACTGTTTAATGAAGCACAACAGTAAGCGATCCCGCTTGTGTCATCGCTGTAAATACCTTTAGGCTGAATGGATGCGACGCCATCGTCTGAATTAAAAATGAATGTTATTAATTTTTGTTTTCTGTGCAAGGTTTATTTTGCTATGCGAAAGCAACAAGCGGAGATGGAACAATTTAGCTCATTTGCCGGACCCATTTCGAACTGGTATGATAATACGGTTGTTTTGGACAAAATCTGTCTGAGATTATATCTCTGCCCAAAACAGATGATACGCGTGCTCTCTTCCTATCTATTATGTTGTAAACAGCAGCCTATATCCTATCCATGCAATAACAAATACTGTTTTATTTTGGCTTCGGTCTGAGAAACAAAAGCTCTGATAGACATCAATCTATCGCTGGCTTCTATTGGTAAACTGTGTTAACAGTTGGAATGTAAATGAGCTGTTCGTGGCTACAGCACCAGGTAAACTAGCATTGCGTTGCTAAAACATTTTATTTAAGATTAAGTTATCACTGTGGATCGTAATATTGCTGGTGTTTTTGGGGGGGAAATTGTAACTGATGTGCTCCAGTACCCTTCCCCGACCGGATGCCCAGCAGAACGTTACACACCACAAGTCCTGCGGTTACCCCTTAAGGCCGCGTAGGCCCCTACTGCCACTGAAAAACTTACATAGTTGCTTCAGCAGAATTTATATGAAATGCTTATGTAACACATTTTGTGTCTCCACTAATTAACCGTGAAGTTGTTGTTGTGTAATTATAGTGTGTGATAATATGTAAATGAAAAGCAAATATGTAATGGTTAGTTTTTTTTTTACGCTCGTGGAAAAAATGATTACATTTAGGAAAGCTCATTAAGCTGGAAGCTCAAGCTGTGAAAAATATCTAAATTTGAAAGTAAAAGTAAAAACGATTTTAAAACAAACATTTGGTTAAGTAAGACAATCTGACTGTGATGAAAGTTAGCACATTTTTGAAACCCAGCTATCCCGAGCCACGGAAATACAGCCATCATTAAATAGTGGAAGCGGCATGTCTTTTGTCCTCAAGAGATGCCAGGAAGTTGCAATTGGCTTCATTCGCAGTCACAGGCAGAGCATCAGCTGGCCATGTCTGCTGTATGTAAAACAGTGGTGTGAAATTATGGAATTATCGAGTCATCATAGACTGTGGACCAATTGTTCACTGTGAAATGGATTAAATCGTGCCAATTGCCTCAGTGTGGAGTCTAGTGTCTGCCATACAGCAAATGCATTCATAATGACAAAGGCAACTGTAAAGTAATTGTTAATGAGGGAGCTGCAACACCTCTGCAGTCCACTGGAACCCAAATACACCAGCATGCTGCTCTAAAATAAGGAAGTTGCCTCAGTGGACTATATATATGCTGTGCCACAATCACAGAAACCGCACATTGAATGTGAACCAATTTCATTTTTTTCTTATGAATTTATGTTTGACGTCACGATACAAATAAATAAGTTCAGCTTTTATGTTCTGTAGCTAAGCTGAAAGGTTCACAGTGGCAGGCAAGACTAATTTCTGCACATAAACGCTGGATGTTTGTCGGCTGTCTGAATTTGGTTTTCTCATCATCTGTCAAGGCCTTTTAATAACAATGTGACTTCAACATGCATTTGTTGTGGTTATATTTGGAAGAAGAAAGAAAGAAAGAAAGAAAGAAAGAAAGAAAGAAAGAAAGAAAGAAAGAAAGAAAGAAACTGCTTGCCAAGCAGGGGTCGTTTAAGGGTGGCCAATCATCCAATTATCTGGATAAAACAGGTGGCACCTCATTGGGAAAGCTCATTAAAATGGCGTTCAGTCTCAGCTCTTGGCTGCCTCTGGAAATGAAAGCACATTTCCTGTTTGGCCTGTTCAAATTTTTCAAATAAAGTCAAGCTCGGTACAGGAGAGGCTTTCCCTGACACTGAATAATTGGATGTTTGGATCTCAGGCAGTCAAGATTTACCTGCTATTTCTTTAGTGGAATCTACAGTACACTGGTCATCATGATGGAGTCTGGTCCCAGGCCCTGGGCTTTTTCTGCAGAGTGAAGCATCCCATCTGTTCTGGAGTCAGCCTTGCAACGCAAGAGCTATTTTGTTGTTTTTTCCCCCTCAGTCTCATGAGTTTACAGTATCTGCCTAATGGCTCTTTATGGTGCACGAAAGTTCAAACTGAATACGTGGATCAACGTAGCAATGCCTACACACATGCATAACGCAATACACACGTATATTAAAAAGCCCTTTTCCTGCTCAGAGCTTCTGCGGGCTGCTGGCTTTGTCTCCAGTACCACAGGTAGTAAGAAGAATCACACTCTGGCGTTTTTCTCTGTATCGCAAATGGTCCATAAAAACAAAGGTCAGGCATTTCTCCGTAGCGATTGTTCACCAATGTGGAAACGAGAGGTCGATTGGGGGAAAAAAGTGAGAATTGGTTTGCAAGCGCCTGCTTTACAGTTACCATGTCAGGGACAATAAGTCTTAATGGCTATACGGGGCAAAGAGGGGAAAAAAGCACATACTGTAGTGTTCATGCAGCTTCTGTCCATTTTAAAGCTGGCTGTCCAGTCATTATTTGTTCTTCTTCTTTTTTTTGTAATTTAACAGTTCAATGCGACTCATTCATTTACTATGACAACACCATATTACTTCCTTAAGTACCCTTAAAAACCATCATCACATGCATCTTCCAATTAATAACACTGGAAGCATCAGCAGCGCCACCTCGGTTTCTTCATCTCATTAGTATCACCAAATATTAGTGTGCTACTTTTACAGGTATTACCTTAAACTTGTGACACGTTTAATGTGTCAGTGATTCGGAGGAGATCTCATTATACAGTAAGTAGTCTCATCATAGTACTCAAATGTGTGTAAAACAGCGGGCAAGGAACAGACACCATAACAACAATGAAGTAATTTGGAATTTGCACTGCAGCGACGAACTCATCTTGAGCCCATATAAGCAGATGTAGTTTACAGTGAGCTTAAATCACTCTGACTTATACAAACTCCTGTATGTGAAACACTTTCAATCCCAGGTTATTTTTTTGCAGCTGCAATTTACAGCTGTCCCATAAACACGTCACGTGCAGGCAATGTAAAGTCACTGTTCTGAAAAGAGGACAGCTACGCGCTCACTGAATGCTCACACGTGTGCTCCCGTGCCCGTTCCACCTTACTTTTCAAAACATTCAGATTATGGGTTGAAGCTTTTTAGCAAACCACTCATCCAAGCAATGGAAATGAGTGTCATGAGTAATTTGTCAACGGAAGCCAAGGAGAGTAAAGTCAAATGAAATAAGCACACAAACAGGTATCTTTTACTTTTTTTCAGGCATATTTGTAACTCACTGCTGTACTTGAGTAGCTCCGAAGGGTGCAATAAACAAGGACCACCACTTCTTCCTGACTAGAGACCTGACCTTTCCACAGTAGCTGCCCCTCAATTTGCCAACCCACACATCCATACAGGTAGATAATAGGCATTCTCAGGAGTCACTATTGCATCTATGTGTCTATATAGCATGGCATGGACACACAGAGAGTACCTTAGTGTGTGCATTCAAATGTCAGGCATATTTGTTGGTAAAAGGCCACTGACAGGGACGGCATCTGCCTGGTAGTGGAAGTGGAACAGGTGCTATTAAAAGTAAATTTGCAAAGGACGAAGACGCAGGAGTTGTGGCGAGAGAAATGCAGCGATCAATAAAAGAATGAAAACATGTATTGTATATATTTGTTATCTACATCTAAAATAAAAAGGGTTCAGGGCAGGAGATGTTGATAAATTCGCCTCCAGCGCCGCAATCATCACTCAATTCTAAGGTGGTGTTTACCACAAATTGCGACTGTACCCCTGCGGGTCTGCTTCGTTCTAGCGAGCCTCACTGCAACTTTCGTGCAGTTATTTTACTTTTACACCTGCATCTTTCCTCTCTGGTTCAACCTCACGGCTCCAAAGGAACAAGCTTTTTACCGAAACACCGACTAAACAGTCGACGGTACATCCAACCTGAATAGCACCTAAGAGCAGGTAAAAAAAAGTTAGCAACTTGCTGGTGAATACAATCAAGCATTAGTAATTTAATCATGGAGACCACAAACAGAAATAAAAGGCAGACTAAATATTAGATTACATTTGTAAATGGATGAGAATAATAATTATAAAACTCAATATACTTGAAGAATAAAGACGATCCTGACAAATGTAACTTTCTCACTACCCTTCAGCATAACGCAGCCCCTCCCCTAAGCTCTGCTATGGTGAGTATCCTAGATGTTATCCCAAGGCTCACATTAGACTAACCCATTTAAGGAATTCTGAGTCTGCAACAGCTAGAAAGAGCTTGTGAGTGTGTAGTCAGAGATTTTCCCGAATCCCTTCTATCAGAGAAACAGGGAAATATTTGATATCGCCAAGATGAGGCAAAGGGACTCATCAGTTGGGCTGACGGTTGAATAAGAAATCACATTTGTAGATTCTGTCTTACTTTACATTTTAGATAACCAGTACGTATCAGCTCTGTTAGTCTACTCTGAAGGGTAACGCAGCTGGAAAAACAGCTGATATGCTGTTTACTGGCATTAATGACAACATTTCTCCTGCGCAGTGTTTTTAAGGCGTGTTTATAACAATAACATATCAGAATTTGTCTGAACGTGGATGCTAAACTATAACCTTCCTCAGCGCGCTGATAAGTCAGTTTTCTTAACTGCTTATCCGGTTCAGGGTTGCGGGGGGGGGGGGGATGCAGCTTATCTCAGCTGTCATAGGGCAAGAGGCCTATCACAGATATGTTAAGCCTCAGTGCTAGTTACTGTTAAGAGCATCATGCTAATGCACTCTCACAACACCTTCCAAGCTGATGCCATAGGTGTCTGTGCCAAAGGGCATCTTTCTGACACAAGCACAGCTCTGGTAGCTGTGCCAGAAGCGAACAAGTGTTTTCTTTGAATCTCCCGGTCAGCTGGAGTTTGAGTGGGTCGGTTTCCTCCCACAGTGGAAAACACATGCATGAGCATCACTGAAGACTGTGTCTTCTTATTGACCAGTAGAAAGGAAGTGTTCCACACTTCTCAGTCATCTGGAATCTAAGAAGCAGTTCTGTGTGTGTGTGTGTGTGTGTCTTCACGTACTCACAACTGTTTCAACCTCAGTGTTGGGTGGGTGTGTGGATGGGTGGTGCTGGTAGGGAGAAAGGGTTGGGCAGACTTAGCTGAGTAATTGAGTGTTTAATCCCATCAAAGACTGCTTCATGCTGTCCGCTTCTTCCATAATCTGCCCATAATTATACACTCGCAGCATCTCACACACATGTGCACAATACAAAGCTGTTCCTGCACACATAGGCTCTGTTCAGCCTTAAAAACTGTTTATCTTAAGGTTACTGATTATGCTGATAGTGATGTTATACCGATGGTAAATTAAGCCATCTAGCGCGTGTACACAGTTTCGTAACACTAATGATCTTTACATTAACGTGTAAGGAGGGTGGGGCTCTCTGTCTGTCACATTTACTGTACAAAGGTGGATGCTCATTAAACGTGGCCAAAGTTTCAAATAACATTTCAAATCCGTGTGAGCTGAAAGCTCTAAACACTCTTTCAAATAGTTTTTCTGCTCATGGCTCTGCATGATGTCAGTGAGAGATGATAGCTCTAATATGGGGGACACAGCTCTGGCAGTAAGAGCAGAAGCCCCACCCACTTTTTTTTTTCCCTCAAAAGGGCCATCCAATCAGAAGAGAGCTGGTTTAAACAGCGCAAAAGCAGCTTATTTCAGACAGTGGATTAACCAAGGGGCTAAGCAAAGGCCAAGTATAAGATAAAAAGGATTATTTTGAACTGTGAATCATGCAAAGCTTTTCCAGTAGTCTAGGTAAGAAAATATGCATAAAATGAGCACATTAGGTCCCATTTAATACAGCCTTTTATGGGCATAGCTCATTCCTTAAGCTAATACATGCTCTAATTAGAACTTGTCTTTCTGTCACCATGAGTAATGTTGTATAAGAAAATTGGTATTAGAAGGCTGAGCTCTGGAATTTATGGTCTTGTGAATTAATGAAAAGCAGTGTTTTCCCATTATTATGCAACTCTGCGCATAAAGGCATTTAAAAATTGCATCGCATTATCTCTTACATAAGAGAAACTGTGTGCAAGTTTCTGTCTTGTTGATGACACAGTGTCCACTGTCCTCATCTAGTAGTGTTTGCTGTACATTCTATATAAGCCCCAGATTAATATTGTCCTCCATTCTTTATAATATCATTCCTGTCACTCACTTTATATAACTTTTTCCCGTCGCAGAGAGAAATCCATTAGTGTCCGTATTTGGTTTCAGGTTGTCCACAGAGATACAAAACCATTCATCTGTCACAGTATGATATATATGCTACACAGTGAAGGAAACCCACTCTTAACCTGTGGGTCAGTGCAGTGAATCGCTGCACTGACACATCTTTGATCAAGGTACTAAATGGCTGCAACAGGATAGTTGTCCCACATAAATCCTAAATGATCCAGGAAAGCCAAAGAAAAGGAGGAGAAGGAGGAGGAAAAGGAGGTGTTTTTTTTTCTCAGCCTGGCATGGCCAAAGGGGGTAGCTCCGATGGTAGTAAATAATATGGTAAATACTGACACTTTTATTCCTGAACACTCCCATCTGTCTGGCCCAGGGAGAGAAAATAAATACTGGTGGAGTGGAAGAGGCAGGGGGAGTGCGATGAACCAGCAGGACCTGCAGCAGATTAGAAATGCAGACTTTTGACTAGAGGCGCCCTGAAACCCAAATCAGCCTGGAAAAGAAATTTGGTGGGGGGAAAAATGAGTGTGTAAAACCTTCGCTGCACCATCAACCATCATCAATGTGACCATGAGCAAAAGCACTTCATCCCCCAGATTGCTTCTGTGGAGCTGCTGGTGGATAGTAGATGACTGCATTTCGCTGCAAAATCTACATGTGAATGTTTTTTTAGAATGTGAAGGAGGCTGAGGCTACTAAGTGCAATTAGAAAATACATACTTTAAAGCTTCTTATTACAAAAAAAAATATTAATGTAATGTCTCAGTTAAAAAAAAAGAAATGATTTTGAGTGAGTCACTGGATGGCAATGTTGGTGTGCCTGTCAGTCCACAGATTTAGTGCAGATTTAATGTTTTTTTCAAGGAATTTCAAGAAGGGTAAAAGTTGAATCCTAATTATAAAACAAGCAAACAAAAAAACAGGTAAATTCCACTGGAATAGGAAGTCTTGCAATTTTGTTTAAATATTCATGACCTTTTTATGACTTGCATTTCGCACCATCATCTGTTAAAAAAAAATGTTAATTTAGCCACATTTCCACCCAACGTACCCACAACTTCAGTCCCAGGGAATTAATTCTTGGAACTAAAAGCTTCCACAGACATTTGATTATTTGCATTTCCATTGCAGTGTGAAGTCCAAAAAACGTTTAGGGAAATTAGACTTGTAACATAAGAAAAAGCAATGGCTCTTTCTGCAAATTGTTCCACTTGTTTTCTAGCAACTGGCTGTAATGCAGAGGATTATATAACAGTAATGCCCTATAGAGCAAAGGACAGGTCACGCCGGAGCTCCAGGAAGCACTGAAGGAGAGTCGAATTGCGCCGCTGTAGATGTGATTTATTGCTTCACAAATTGGGTCATTCAGCGAGTGGTAGAAAAGAGATGAGTGGTACTACCAGGCTGGATTAAAAAACATCTGAAGTGCTAAACTTAAAGCAAATGACCAGGTTTTACAAGCTATTGTGGAGCTCGCCCTTGGATCACAGTAGATGTTTGTAAAAATTCTGGGAGTCCTCAACCAACACTCAAATGTTCAGGGACGCGTTCCCCCTTCTGAAAAGTACTCTCGGTACTTCTAAACGAGGTTTGTGCATATTAACAACACGAGAATGGTACGATAATTAAATAAATCTGAGAAAACATTATACATGATACATATCGCAAAATTATCATAGTTATTGTGAGCTTGGCCGCACGGAAAATATGAGCATCACTCTAAATGTTGAGAGTGGTGAGTGAATCAGCCGGTGCTGTGCAGTTTCTTATATTTCTTAAAGCCATTATTTAAGGCTAATTTAGCTGCTCTAAATATTTGAATAGACTTATTTATGTCAACAAAGTTTTAAAAAGTATAAATGAGTCTGTGTGAAATTTGGTTAAAGTTAGACAAACACAGACGAATTGCCTGGAGCTTTAACTAACTAGTATTCTGGTACAGTACTCTTACGTTCTTACTCTAACAGTAAGAAGGGGAGATCCTGCTGGGTGGCTCAAGTCCTTTTTGTGTAATTGCGTGTCTCTGTGTGCCTGCGTGGGTTTGCTCTCAGTGCCCCAACATCCTCTAAAGTCCAGAGGTATCTATATTTGATTCATTATTTATTCTAAATTGACCTTCAGTGTGAAAGTATCTATATGCGTCAGCCTTGTGAAGGACTGGTGACCTGTTAGGTGTAGTCTGCTTCCTGCAAATGTTAGCTGAGATAGGCCACAATACCCCCACACATTCTTTTTAGCATAACTTGTAATGCACTTTTACCTCCCCACTGGTGGGGAGGCAAAAATGGTGTACAAATATATAATATTTTCAGTGAAGGCGTGGTTCAAGAACTTTTCTCTCTTATCTGTCACAGTGTCAGGATATTTAAATAAATAATAAAGTCACTGCTGTCGCACACAGCATTTCAGATTATAGTTGAAACACATATTATTTCTGCTGATGAGGAATGATTAGATATGCAGGGTGCTCCTCATCCTCATCCTCCTCATCAATACAACATCATTACCAACATTTCTTGGAGTTGTAAGACACATAAGTACAATGCGGATCATGTTATATTAAGAAATTAAATTAAATATTATGTTTAGTAAAATATATAAATCTGCACAAAATGTAAAAACTATGAAGCAAAATAACAAAAAACACATTCTGTTTGTGCTTCTGCAAGTTACACCCATAAAAAAGTCTCTGTGTTTATTATAAGAGGCAGTTTTCTCATGTTTTAATGCAAATGCAGCGTTGCACCGTTTCCACCAAAATTCTAATGTGACAGCAAACCGGCACATCCGCAGTGTCCTCTCACCTCCGCGCCAATGTGTTTGGTGCCAAGAAATTGCCAAATGAGTGCAGGTGCAACAAAACAGACTTCAGCAACAGCATAATAAATATGTTTAGCGCTGGACATTTCAACTCCTTCCATATGCATTTATCATCCCTTTCTCCCAGAAAGTTACTGATGTAGAATCTGATCATTGAAGGGGTCCTACAGAGGAAAAATATTAATGATAAAACACATGCAAGTAAAATAGGATTACACACCATACAGCACAGAGATAAAAAGGCATGCTCACCCTTACCCACAACACCAGAGGTGGAACGTAAGTAGAATTTTCAGTACTAGTATTTGAACACAAATACTAGTACTAGTACTACTACTTTCTACTCCTTACATTTTCAAAGCCAACTCGTTACATTAGCTTTAATGCTAATGTAAGTTTCCCAGCACTGCACAACTTCAAAACACCAAATCGATCTGAGACTAAGTGCAGGAACAATAACACACAAAAAAACAATCATATTGTTGTATCCATCACCGGGATTATTGCACACAAAGACATGAAAGAGGCAAAACTATATAATTTATGCATCATTTATAATGCTGTACTCAGGGGTTACAGTGGGCCGGACATAGTGCAGATGGCTGTAAGTTGTGGTCGCGGTACTTCAGCATCTAGCTAGCGCTGCAGAAGAGGAGCGAGCATAAAGGGAGTAACATTTTGTGGCAGGTAATTTCAAATGCATCGATTCTATCAGCTCAACAAATATCGGCAAACACACAAAATGTTTTTGTGCAGTTTGTCACACAGTGTGTGTGTGTGCTAGTTAAAGGTCCGGCTGCTGTATTTTCCAGAATGAGAGAGAAGTTGGCTCAGAGATGGAGAAAGATTTAAGAAAGAGGACAGGAGACAGGCTCGATTTAAAGGTAAGAACTGCTCAGTGACATCTGATAAACTGCAAGTTTAAAGCGTAGGCTGCATGCAATGTCCCCATTTTTAAATCAGATATTGGATCTGTATATGATGTGAAGTTATGTTTTTCCATATTGTGAAACATCCTGCAAAACAAAGTGAGGTACACTAACTCAGTGTTATTCAAAGGTTGCATGTAGAACAGTAGAACAAAATTTTTTTAAAAGAGGATAAAAATTCGAGTGGGTAAAGGAAGCGTCAGATCATTTCAAGACTAACATAATTTGAATGTTTAAACACAAATTGGATTTTACCAAATATGGATAATAAGATTACATGTACTATTTAACATTCACCTCTGGCTAAAGATATGGCCACTCACTCACACTTATTCACAAATATTAACCACCTACTCTCAAGGGTCATTTGACCCATCTATTAAATTTAAAAGATTCCCTAATCTTAGAAAAGCAAAACAGCAAAAGCAAAAGAATTATCAAAGGATCTGCTGGAGAAAATAGTTGAACTTTATAAAACAGGAAAAGTATATAGTAGACCAACAAAAATGTCAGCCACAACTGCCAGGAAAATTGTTTGGGATGTAGAGAAAAACCCACAAATAACTTACATGCAGGACTCTCTGAAGAAAAAAGTGGTGTGGCTGTTTCAAGATGCACAATAAGGAGGCACTTAAAGAAAAATGGGCTGCATGGTTGAGTCGCCAGAAGAAAACCCATTACTGCGACAATGCCACAAAGCAGCCCGCTTACAATATGCCGAACAGCACAGAGAAAAGTATCAAAAGTTCTGGAACAAATTTATTTGGAATAATGAGACCAAAATTGAAGTTTTTGGCCTCAACTACAACAATCCTCATTCCTCGAGGACTTCAGTATTTTGTCCACAGATACTTTGGCATGCCAACTAGAACAGGCTGGGATTGAACCCCCAACCTGCTGATGTGACGTCAAAATTGATGGCAAAAGGAATGCAGCATCAGGGTTCTAGCCAGCGGTTGATCGCCTGGCGTTGCACCATGCTGAGGTCATCTTGCCAAGAATTTCACCATTTCGCTATCAGAACTTTTCGCTATCACTGCAATTAGCAAGCGGGCACGCACCCTGCGCGCTCCACCCGCTTGCCGATACCAGACTGATTTTTTTCTCTGGCTAGGTCGCTGCACTATAGCATTATTTCACTGCAATTTGCAATCTACCGCTGGGCACGGACAGCTTTGTTCACAACGTGCACAAGCGATCTCGCGGCGGTCCTGTTCACGTCTGATTTAGCGGGGCTACAGAAAGCAAAATGGGAGAAGAAGAAGAAGAAAAGGGGAGCTCAAATGACCATTTCGGGCTTCTTGTTAAACATAAAATCCCAGGAGCTGTGAGAGGCCTTGGAGAAAAAAACTACAGTTTCCAGCAAGATGGTGACACTTCCTGTTGTCGTAGTTAGTGGCTTGCATTAAAAACGTGATAATTCATGCTGACAAAGTGGTGGCGGATATTCCTGCTGTTAGCAGCTGATCGGATGGATAAAACACCTGGATTCTATTGTTTTTGTTGTGTACGCTTTTTATGTGATTTCTGCGAACCCATTAGCGGAAGGAAAGAGTGCACTGGGACACATTGAATGCATCATATGTAAGTGTAACACTTCTAGTTTATATGCATTTTTGCATATAAACTAAAAGAGTTACACTAATTTTAAATCGTAAGCTAATTAGCATTGACGAGCTAAAGCACAAGGCCAAGTTAAACTGTCTTTGGCTGCAGCAGAAGAAAGTGAAGGTTCTGGAGTGCCCATCCCAGTCTCCTGACCTCAGTATCACTGAGCCACTTTAGGGAGATCTCAAACATGCAGTTCATGCAAGATAGCCTGATAATTTACAGGAACTGGAGGCATTTTGCCAAAAACAATAGGCAGCTTTACCATCTGAGTAAATAAAGTGCCTCATCCACATCTACCACATCTACCATTGTTAAAGGAAGCAATACACAGTATTAAGAACTAGAGTATGTAAACTTTTGATCAGCGTCTTTTGGGTAGTTTCTGCTGTCATCATGATTTAAAAAAAGGCAAACACAATTGTCTGATAATAAATGGCTTCACCCAAACACTAAGTGAAAAATGTTTTTATGTTATCATTCATATTCTCTGATAAATGTCCCCCCCCAAAAAAAGAAAAATTACAAATTCTGCCAAAGTATGTAAAATTTGTAAAACGAGCACAGCTGTGCATTGGCAAAACTTCTAGAGCTCTTAAAAATGGAATTTCTGGACATAGAAGTGCTATCTGAAATCATGACCAGAAAGGCCCGGTTGCCAGCCACTTTAAGCATATGAATCACAACGTGTGAGCTATGCTGGCACTGAGCACATACAGTTCTTAAAAAGAGGAGGAGACATTAACACTCGACTCTTGCAGCACGACCATTTTTCTTTAGATTGACACTTGGGTCCTAAAGGTCAATGCGAAGAAATGGACCTTTGTCCAATGGACAGTGTGGTTTATTAGGTCAGTAAGTTTGATATCTGCCTGACTCATTGCATTAAGTATTTTCTTGTTACACATTACCTGTGACAATATTTTCCTTTCTATTTGCCACTTGGTATTTAAAATGATAATTTTTTTTGTTTACTTCCTTGTTTTTGTAAGTTTCTATTTTTGTCTTTTTAGGCACTAACTTTTCAGACATATTCCAGAGATGAATGTATTACTCATATTTATTAACTGTTTGACCTAAGTAAGACACTGTTCCGACTGGATAGTATTGCCATAGTCGTGGTCATGTGACCAATCACAGACGATTTAAGATGGTGCCGGCGTGTGTTTCATTGTCTGATGGAGCGTCTCACACTGCTAAGATGCAATAAATAAGGAAAACTGGATTTCTGTGGTGCTGGAGATGTTAATCCATTTTTTGTGATTATATATAAGCCCAGCACCTGCCCCACATTGTGGTGAGGCTGTGAATGGATTTCCTCCTGGATAATGGCTCTTACCATGGTTCACTAGAGTCCCAAAGCCTCAAAAATGGATTTGCAACCTTTTCCAGATGGATAGATGTCCATGACTTTGTTTCTCCTCTGCTGTTGAATTTCTTTAGATCTTGGCATGATATATTGCTTTTTTGAGATCTTTTGGCCTACTTCAGTTTGTCACACAGGTTCTGTTTAAGTGATTTCTCGATTCAACAGGTCTGGCAGTGATCATCAGCCTGGATGTTGCTAGTGAAATTAAACTCAGCTGTCCACAAAATGCGGATAATCACAGTTAATCCATGATTTAACAAGAGGAGACAATTCATTTTTCACATAGGGCCACGTAGGTTGGGATAGCTCTTTCCCCTTAATAAATGAAATCATAATTTAACACCTGTATTTTGTATTTACTCGGGTTATCTTTGTCTAATATTAAAATGCATTTGATGATCTGAACCATTTAATTTTATTTACAAAGACCCAATGATACATCAATAGCACCAGCTTAGAGAGCAATGGAAGCGTTTGTCTCCCTTTATTTTACTTTCAGACTGAAAAAACAAACAGGTTGTTTTAAGATGATTAAATGGAAATGATGCAAATCAATGAAAAATCTGAGAAAAACAGGGATTTTATTCCATTCAAAATGAGTTTATGTTGGAATAAACTGTATTATAATACCTGCAAAGAAATGGGGACGTTGTGTCTTGTATATGTGCATGGTTAGAAAGACTTGCAGAACCAAACAATGTTTCATAAAAGAAGGACAAATTAAGATAATCAAATTTCAAAATGAACCTAATCCAGTGTCTGCTCAATATGGGCTGCAACTATTTCAGATTTCATCTCTTTGGCATCTCAAATTGTTTGCATGGAAGCCTCAGTCATATCTATAGTGAGATGGAGACAGTTATTGCACAACAATTGATACTCATCTGAAATTGCAGTAGTCTGCCTACAGTTTCTGCACATTTGCAAGACACTTTGCAAACCACCTTCAGGCTCCTCTTTCATGCTGTATCTGACTTAATCACTGTCATCTGTTGTCACTGATCCTGCCCTTTTCTCTACAGCAGTTGTGCTGTTGTACTCCCCGGCTTTCCGTGTACGCACATTAAAGGCATATAAAGTCCAAATTTAAGCTGTGTCTGAAAACAAAACTTACCCCCTGTAAATGAAGCAGCAGGAAGGGTCAAAACTTCAGAGCCAAAATTAAAGAAGATTGAAAGAAAAAAAAAAGACATGCCAAATATGTACACTCTTTTATTACATCAAACACTCACACACACACACATTTACTCATGCGCCGTGAAAAGGTGGAAGTGGACAAACATGCTTGGTGGCCAGGCTGACCCCTTGTCTTGCTCCAGTGTCTATCAGCTTAGACAGAGAGGGAGCCAGGGGGAGGTGGTGAGGGGGAAGGAAGGGGAGGAGAACCACGATAGGACGAAATGAAGGAGGCAACAGACTGCCAGATCGCTGTGTGGCAGAGTAGTGTGGCCTCTGGCACTATCACAACTGCTGCCACTGCTACTTCTGTGGCTGCCGCTGTCAGATGACGACAGGACAGAGGAAAACAGAGAAAAACAAGTGAGGGTCAGGTTAGGGAGGACAGTGCTGCTGATTGGAAAGACTGCCGGAATATCTTACTTAAGTAGAAATGCTGTCACCTTGTTTTTCTTAATTAGAAGTGAACTTAAACTTGAAATGCTGCAGGGCATACTTCTTGACTTTCTTATAGCATTTGGTCTCATAAATCCCTCATAAATCCCATATTAGCTTCTCAGCTCAGTGCTAAACTGAACAGTTCAATAAAGATTTGATGACCGAAGTATTTTAGATTTTATAGTGTCCTGTGATCTTGACAGTATATCTTTTTTTCCATTAAAGTTTGGCCCTGGCTTGTCTATAAACTGACATTTCTGGTCCAAGTAATTATATATATCTAAGCACACCTGCAATCACAGAAAATATGCAAGCCCCTGCAATTCTAATTTGGATATATTTTGGAGCATAATGTGCTGGGGTGCTTCTCACTCATCTAATTTTTAATTCAAAACAATGGCTCACTCTGTCTCTGACTGCCTTGAAGGTTTCAGGTGTAATGCAAACTTGCAAACACAGAGAAAAACATGTATGAAACAGATACTGTACAGCTCACACCTTTTAGTAATAAAATGTTGAATAATTCAGTGAACAGATTTAGCTCATATGAAACGACTGTATAGCGTAGGTATGACATCCTTCTAGAGGAACATATGCAGCTAAAGTAGTAATCCTGTTGATTGCTCTTGATGTCAAGACTGTTGCTAATGTAATCACAGCCAGAAAATCATTTCACTTGAGAGCAGTTCTCCTGCTCTGGGAAAAAAAACAGAAAAAAAAAAACATGTAAAGAGGACTTTATAGATTTACAGCATCACTAATTAGATTGGAAAACTGATCTTTTCCAGTAAGAAAGAAGAAAGATGCAATAAACTGTTGGTGTTCATTAAGTAGTTACTAAGGAATGAGTGAGAAAATAACCACATTAACACATTAGGTCATGATTTGTCTTAAATAACTATAAATTGATATACTGTAAATTTTCTCCATTAGTATATCCTGATTAATGAATTCAGCCACTCAGCACAGAAGTAGTAAGGGCCTTTTAATTAGTCATTAACTAACTTAGTTACACTGTGTGTGCACTCTCTTGAAGGAGTTATGGACCTCTTAGGAACTATTAATGCGCCACTTAACTTGAAAATGAAAAAAAAATAGTATGTAATGTTAAGTAACCGTTAAATAATGACTACAATTCAGTAAAATGTTTTATTATCCTTTAAGTTTAAAACCTCAGTAACATAGTACATAAGTCACATTCGCTTCAAATAAGGTAGCTAGTGAAGTGCTAGAGTTCTGCACTGAAACACTGTAGAACACTGCATAAGGAAGGAAATTCATATTTTCTTTCACTGTATATTAAGTGTGTAAAACTTTCTTTTGCAATAAAAGTAAAAATTCTGTGACTGTTGAAAATACAAATGTATGAAGTAAAGCAGAAATAATTCTATTTATTGCTCAGTCATACTAGTGTAAAGATATGGTGACAACTAGAAAAAAATGATGGTTGTCTGGTGATTGCATTGAATTTTTCTTTTGCTGTTGGACATCGATTGCAAGTAGTTGCAACAACCAACTGGTTGCCCAGAGGTTCGGCACACCGCACCCTCAACCTCTGGGTGATCACTATTCAATTGCAAGGCGATCGCACACGTCTCCTGGTGGGAGGTAACCTGTCTCCGAACCCTTGTGGTCTCACTCAGATCCACTGCAATCACTCTCAGACAGACTGGCAAAGGTTTGCAAATGATTGCCATCTAATTTGTAAAAACGGACAGATTGCCAACAGTCTGATTCAGTATGTGCCAATGACCACAACTCGTCTACAACACATTTCTTTGCAATAGGAACTTCAACTCTGTGCTTTTATGTGATTGTTGTTGTTGTGTTTTTTATCTCTGTAAAGTGTAATTGGGTGTTTTGAAAGGTGCTTACAAATAAAATATAGTATCAAATCAACTGGTTGCCAGCTGGTTGTATTCCAGTTATTCCAGCTGTATTCCAATATAAAGGTAAGGTTGCAGAGCGCCTGTGCCATTTTGCAGTCAAACTGCCATCCTGTAACAACTAGATCACTATTTGTGGAGAGATTTCTGAACTTGTGTTCAGATTTGCACTGGACTGCAACAGACTTGCAAATTTCACCAATTTATCACAGTTAATTGCTATATTATCACAAACAAATTGAATGTAGTTGCCAACTTGGCTCTGTTTAACTGCTAGCGGACTAACTCTGTACTGTCGTTGTTTCAGTTGCTCTCTTTAAAGAGACTTTCACAAAAGTTGCTTTAAAGATGGCAACTGACTGGAAGTGGTTGCAGATCTGGTTACCTTCTCTGAAGCAACCATTTCAAAGGGAATGAGATCACAAGTGCATGCACATGCATGCAGACGGTCAAAATAATTTGCTGTGGTCTCTAACCACCGTTTTCCCTAGTGTGACTGTACCATACAGTATTTTGCACCATTATAATTAATTGTTGCTACATAAATACTTACATTGAACTAAATGTGGCAGTGTGGTCAGGGGAAATATAGAATAATTTTGTTGTGACAGTGCCACTGGGGGAATTTCAGCCCCAGGAAATCTAAGAGTTAAACACTGAGAGTTATAGCAAGTAAGAGGATTCACAGGTATAAAAAACACACCTTGGCAAGATCAAATATAAATATAACTTTATTAAAAATTGTCAATATTAAAATAACACATGTGGAAAAGAAAACAGTTTAACTTAAACCTGGAACAAAATTAATCACAGCGGCACACCATTTATTAGTCTAAATGCTGCCCTGAAAAAATAAATAAGGACTATTAAGGAACTATGAAGGGACTTACAGTAATGGAGGGACTGCAGAAAGAGGGGAATAAGGACAAACACATACACACACCCTGCACACCAAATTTAACACCCAAAGGTACTGTACAAAAATGGTAAATGGACTGATTCTTATATAGTGCTTTTCTACTCAAGCATTCAAAGGGATTTATACATTCATACAAGCACTTTCTATCTAACACTCACACACACTATCACACTCTGATGAACACATCAGGAGCAACTCAGCGTTCAGCATCTTGCCCAAGGATACTTTGGCACGCAGACTGGAGCAGCCAGGGATCAAACCACCAACCTTCCAATTAGTAGATGACCTGCTTTACCTCCTGAGCCACAGCCACCCAAGGGATTGTGAAGGGAGACTGTGAAGGAGAACCACCACCAAGGAGGTTACACCGCTCTTGGTTTGCCGCCCTCTGTCCTATCCAGTGACAGGGAAAAGAGAAACACGATTAGCAATCACCAATATGCTGGATTGAGTGGGTTATAATGGCAGATTGGCCCAAGATTCTAGGTGCTTAACAGTAACAGCTGCACATTGCGGATAATAGTCCAAGTTTATTCTAGTCATAATAAATAAACAAATCACCTTCACCTTCACCTTCACCACTGTGGTAAGGAAAGGAAGGTACATATACGCACAGTATGTAGAAATAAAAGAGAACCACACAGACTAAACATTGATAGCCACAATAAAATGTTAAAATTTGGGCTGCTACCGAATCCAAAGCTAAAGATGGCGCCAGCTGACATAACACTTATGTATTAGAACAAACCAACCAACCTGAGGAATGGCTGGACAGCGCTATCAGTGGCTAGGTGAAACAATAAGCCAGCTCACAGGCAAAACACTACAAGGCCAGACAGTACCAGGCAAGACAGCATCAGGTAAGACAATAACAAGCAAGACAGCAGCTCTTTGGGGACGAAAGGCCACAAATGTAATGGGCGCTGTTAAGTACAAACACAAAGCAGAAGGCACAGAAACACTGGCCACCAACTGAGTTATAACCATGACAGCAAAAAGAGACCTAGAAATGAAATTTAGGCGCTAGCTCAAATGTAGAAGGCTGTACAACATAGGCAAAGTGCCTCCAAAATCAGCTTATCTCACAATGAAGGCACACATGCACTGAAGGGGCACTGCAACCAGGAGTGTGGGTAAGTGAATACAATACCACTGTCAGTCTTCAAAGGTAAGAAACGAGGAGGACAGGATGTAACTTACCTTGTAGTTGCTTCAAAAGCTGATTAAAACCAGCTTAGATTGTGCTGAAATTTGCAGACAGCCAATACGGCAAGCCCCAGGGAACACAAGGAGTCAATGAGCGATAGAGAAACCTGCCTGACTACTGTATATCCCGGGTAAACACTACCTAGTAATTAACTTACAGGTGCGCTCACGACTCCAGCAGAACACAGACAGGGAGAGACTGAGCAAACAGGATGGCCTGACTGGCTGCATAAAGATGCATCTACAATTTCTGATGTGGATGTGTATTATTCTATTTATTTTATTGGGGCAAAGAGAGATAACTTACATATCAATGTATTCATCAGGGGCAATTTGGAGTTCAGTACCTTGCTGTAGGATGACATGCTGACGGATTGATGCTGGAGGAACGGGGGATCAAATCATTGGCCTTCCAGTTAGTGGATGGCCACCCCTTGTAAAAAAAGTGAATTTGAAACAGTGACCTTCAAAAGTATACCTATTTTTGTGTTTTGATAAGTGTTATAGTATATAGGTGATTATTTGTTGTTATTTTATTATATAATAAAAAAAAAAAGGAAAGTTTGCATTCAAAGCTCTTCTACCTTAGTCCTCACTCACATAGGCCTAGAAACTAGCAGGCAACTATCTGACAGCCATCAGCTGCTAGGGCAAAATGTGTATTCCCTGGTTGTGAGAGTTTATTGGCAGTCACTGTGAGACTGATTACTAAAGCTCTGTTCACACAGATCCATGACTAGTGGTTGGAGCTTGAGGTTGCTGGCAATTGCTAGTGTAAACTGGTCACAAAGAGGTATAGAGAGCACTGAAAACCTCCTTGTGATTGCTTTGGTAGCTAGCAAGTTGCTGCAGTCAATAATTTGCATTTGCTGCACTTTTCACAGTTTCAGTACTGCTTGGTGAATAGTTTGCAAGCATCCTTCATGCAGACTATGGATGACCATGCCAACCTTCCAAAAGCAGCCATGAGGTTTTTGGTGCACAACCGTCTTTGCGGCCAGCTTCACTTGGCAAGAGCCAGCAACCTCCAGCAAGCCCTTGCTAGCTGGTTAGGATATACTGTATACACTTTTACCTAGCAACCTGAGGTTGCCAGAGGTTGTCGGTCAGTCTGTAGGTCTGTTTGACTGGAAAAAAAAAAAAAGAAATATGGAGCATATAGATGATCGCCTGTCAAATGAAAAAAAAATTGTATATATATATATATATACAAAAAAATTGTATATATAGATATATTGTGTATATATATATATATATATGTGGAGGACGACTCTAGAGGCCAACTTCAAGCCAATTGCACAAGTGAACATCAAGTGCGGGATTTACCAAGGAGACGCTCTGTCCCCACTACTGTTCTGCATAGGCCTGAATCCCCTCAGCCAGATCATCAACAAGACTGGCTAC
>JAVDPK010026757.1:0-27956 GCA_034780415.1 Cichlasoma orientale
GTTCCACATTCCAAATTCCACATTCCAAATCAAGCACAGTGGCTTAGAGTTCAGTCTTTGGGGTAAAATAAACACGTATTTATCAGTCAGGGTTAAAACGGCGTTTTTCATTGTCAATTTTACGTTTCTGACCTATCAGTGACATATTTTCGCGGTTGTCGTACTTGGAGAGAGTATTCTGAGCTGGCGTTGTACGATACCGGGGGCGGTGCATTCAAGTACAAGAGGAAGGGTGGGAATTTTTACAACTCACAGCAAATATAATTTAAATGCGTTTTTGCGGCTTATGTTGGGTCAAAGGGGGTCCACGGGCCGGATGTGGCCCCCGGGCCGCTAATTGAATAGCCCTGGCTTAGTGCAAAACAAGGCTTGTCATAATCTTCTGAGCATGCGCAGTGCTAAAACGGAACTGTTTCCCTGGGTTACCATCAACAATTCCGTTCGCTTGTAGTATGTTCAGTATATTAGCGTGGCTTTAGGTTCTCATTTATCACTATATATTTGCACAATGTGTTTCGAAGCGCACGGCACTTGAGGCACAGTCAAAGTTTGCATTATGGTGGGTAAGCTCGAAGAGCAGCACAGGAAGTTAATAACCTGTTTAGCAGCTAATTACACGTGCTAACATGTTGGAAATCTGTTTACAGTTTTCAGGATGACCGATCAGGAGTACGGGACGCTTGCTTATACAAAAAGCCCGAAAACAACGAAAAGAACAACATTTCAGGTAAGGACACTTTCTAAACAAAATACAAAATCGGCTCAGTTAAACCGAACGGTCTCTGAAGCATGATAATGAACAGAGCACTTTGTTAACCTGAAATTATGTCGCTTTAGGATGAACTTCAGGCTGCTGTCTCTGCCAGGGCGAGCAAAGCCAAAACAGATCAGCACTCCTACTCTGATGACTTCGAAGAAGATGAAGATGGTAAAACGACAAAGCATCATTAGATTTAAAAAAGGACTCAGTGTAATTATGGTGAAGAATGAATGGAGCGGGTGATTTGTGACAGAAGGATACCAGCAAGGATGAAAGGGAAGGTTTACAAGATGGTAGTGAGACGTGTTGTGATGTTTGGTTTGGAGACAGTAAAGACAGTAGGTGGAGCTGGAGGTGGCACAGTTGAAGATTTTCTTTGGGAGTGAACAGGAGGGACAGTATTAGAAATGAGTATATCAGAGGGACAGCTCAGATTGAGCTATTTGGAGACAAAGTTACAGAGAAGGTTGAAATGGTGCAGAGGAGGGATAGTGGATATACTGGATAAAGAATGTTGCAGGTAGAGCTATGTTGCAGGAGGTAGAGAGAGAGACCACAAAGAAGATTTATGTATATAAGTGGAGAGGGTTGGTGTGACAGAAGAGGGTGCTAGGGATAGGGTGAGATGGAGGCAGATGATTGAGAATAAAGATTAAAAAAAAGTTTTGACAACTTATCTTTCTGTGTTTCAGATTATTTAAACAGACTCATCAAATCAAGAAGAAAGAGGGCCGATACGCTCAAAGCTGGGAAGAGTAAAGCCAAAACCATCAACAACTTTGAGCTCTCAGACGACGAAGGCAAACGCAGCAGGACAAAGAAAGTTTCATTCCTAAAAACACAAAGAATCAGCTCTCCCGCCAACGGCAGCACTGCGTCAGATTCACAAGAAAAAAATGAGCTGCCAGACCACCCCAACGCTGAACGTGCAAATTCCAGTGGGTCAGTTTCCTCACAATGCCCCCCGAATGTCAGTAAAGATGAAGCACAGTTTAAAAATGGTGGTGCGGGGTCAGCTTATCATCAAGTCACAAGAGAGAGCTCAAGTAAATCTCTGTCATACCAAACATCAGATGATACTCTCCTGGACATGCCTTTGCCTTTACCATCTGACAGCAGCATGGTGGAAACTCCAGGGCCGGTGCAACAGAGCAGCTCTGTTGCTGAAGAAAGATCACAGACTCCACAGTTGTCAACATGTGACCTGAACCACACGGCTTCAGCGGGTCTGTTCAGTTTAATACTCGATACTAATATGAGATACCAGTGCAGATTTTACATCTAGATTTACACCTGTCATTTTCAGATAGTGTTCCAGAGAGGGAGCCCCCCAGACCCAAACCACGGCAAAGGACCCTCGGATTGAGTGTTCACGCTACAGAGAAGCCAGCTGAAGAATTTCAGGATCTCAGCAGGCCTCAGACCTCTTCCGCATCTATTCCCCTCTCAACTGATACATCTGGCACCATTGCTGTAAGGAGCTGCAGTCCAGCTGTGCTTTGTTAATCAGTGTTTTAAGTTGCAAACGAAAATGAAACTGTCCCTAATCGGGGGACGTTTGTGATGTTGCTTCATCATAGTGGACAGAAGGAGACCACGCAGATTCACCCTCTTCAAATAAGAGCAAGCAGTCTCCACTCCTCACCAAGTCCACTGTGGATTCAGGATCCAGAGGTAATGATAATTTAAAAATTCTAGAACCTTTTTTTTCTTATTATTGAAAGAAAAATTTACCCTTAATATGCCGGGAGGTTAGGAGATCAGAAGTAAAATGAGAAAAAAAAGTGTGTTAACTTGCAGTTTGCATGCGTTTGCTATGTGGTCTCACGCTGTGTTTGACTTTTCAATATGTGTAAGTTAATACAACAGATTTAAAAAAAAGTTATTTTTAAAACTATTAAACAAAGGAAGATAATTAAAAGCCACTTCTACTGGTCCCAAAAAGCTAAACGTGTGTTTTAGTTCAAATTTGATAATGATAGTGAGTCCACGTGTTTAGGTTATTATAGTTAACTAGAACTAAACTAAAACAAAATCAGTATCTGTTTCAGTATTTATAAAAACTTAATGTGGGGGAAGAATAAATAGATCTTGACAGTAATAATCATTTAAAAGATGTCTTAAATGTCTAATTAATGCTCTTAATATTTGTTTTATTGTTTTAGATGGCTTTATTTCTGATGACAGCAAAGAGCAGGAGAGGAACTACTCCACATCATTTGAAGATTTTAATGTAAGATATGTCCTACACTGTGTAACGCGGCCGTGATGTTTAGTTGCTTTAAATGAATCACGTCATTCTGAATAACTCTGCTTTTAGTCTGCGTAGGCTGTCAGTCACCCAGGTCATTGTAGTCTTAAGCGCTTAAATTAAAGGCAACGGGACTTCTTCTCAGTTTATGAAGACATTTTGCTTCTCATCCAAGAGGCTTCTTCAGTTCTAAGCTGATGCAGAGTCCCAGGTATTTAATCTCTAGTGAGGTTGTCCCTTTGGAGGTGGCCCCGAGAGTTGCTGACCCACCCTGTAATCATTAAGGGTCGCATGAGGGTCACAGTCAAGGTGTGAGATATTTTCCCCACGCCACCATCATGTGAGTTATTAAAGTCCTTTGGATCATGGTGTGAGTGGGGTTTGAAGCACCTGGAAAGGGGTGTTCCACCCCAAGGTGTTTTGTCTTTGGGGTAGAACTGTTTTGCTCTAAGGGTGCTGCTGGGTTTAAAGGGCTCCGGGATGTTCTGCTTGGAGAAAATTCTTCAGAGTTTCTCTGATAAACCTGCCTCATAAGGGACTCGCCATCAATTTTTAGAATTGAAGAAGCCTCGTGGATGAAAAGTGAAATGTCTTCATAAACCAAAAAGAAGTCTAGCTGCCTTCATTTCAAGAGCTTAAGAGCCCAGTCTGACCATTGTTTTCTTTCAGGAATGCTCAGAAGAGCTCTCAGCTCAACTCTCTCATGTCCCAGAGGAATCTGTTGAAACCAGGTTGGTAAACTAGCTGCAGTAGCAGAGCTCCATCTGTGAAACAGACTTGAAAACTTATCTAGCCTTTTTGTTTTTGTTTTGCTTGAATTAGGACTTCCAGTTCTCTCGCTAAGACCGCTTCGAGATCTCAGAGTGCGTGCTCCAGGAAAGTGGAGTCAAAGTATTTGGGGTCTCTCAAAGTTCTGGACCAGAAAGTCTCTTTACAAGAGTCTCAGCCACTAGAAGCAGATTCCCTCCGAGCTGCCATCTACCAGGTCAGTGTGGTGCCGAGGGAGTCTTTTCTAGCTTTATTTAAATTGTCGGCCACACAGTGGAAAAACGCACTTATTGCTACAGTTAAAAGTCTGCACAGGGTTTGTGTTGTGTTTGCGCTTTGCATACTGATTATTTGTGTGCATCGAGGGCTTCAGAGTATCGACGGCACATTCTCAGTCCGGTAAAATCCACCCTCGTTTTTACCAGGAATGGCTTAAAAAGAAGAAAGAAAAGTCAAGAGGGAACATGCAGCTGAAGAAGAAAGAGGAGGAAAAAAAGAAAAAGGTGAATAATCTGTTTTTTTAGACAAACCACAGGACAACAAGCTTCAAAGATTACATTAAGTACATGAATACTCCTCAGCATTTTTTTTTTACCAAGCAGGAAGAAGAGGCTCAAAAGGAAGACGCTGTTGTGTCCTATGAGGTTTGGAAGAATAAGAAGGCAGAAAGCCTCAAAGTAAAAGCCAAAGAAAGGGACGCTTTGATTAGGAAAGAGCAAAAAGCAGCTGAGGAGAAAGAAGAAAAACAGCAGACTGCTAAACAGGTACAAATATGTCTCTCTGACAGCTGTAATGAACTTGCTTGTGCGTGAGGTTAATTTGGTATTTTAATAACAATTAAAGGCGTTTGAGAAATGGAAACGTGAGCACGATCATCTACTCAAAGAGAAGTACAGAAAACAAAAGGAGGATGAAAATAAATTGAAGCTGACAAAACAAGAACAGGAGGAAGAAAGAAAGAAAGACAGCAGATCTGCCTTTTCTACCTGGTGAGTGGAAATCATCCATTATTGATTTGTCGTGCTTGTTTAAAGGTGATGAAATGTGATGTCTCTTACTTTTAAGGCACTAAGAATGCAGTGTTTTGCGGTGAGGTCTGAACAACAGATCTGAAAGATGATTGAGCTTTGCGCATTAATGCTCTTTAGTGGTAGGGATGAATAGACTGTGCATGCATGTTTTACAACAGCTGTAATATCTGGAGGTCACACCAAACTCTGTGTTTGAAAAATATCAACCACTAGATGGCAGTCAAAGCTAGATCTTCATCTGCTATTTCTTTCTCAAAAAGCACTCAGCAGACTCGTCTAATACGGGTTTTTTTTTCCTTTTTTTTTTTTTACCATTTTCTTAACATGATTAAGGTGTGAAAAGAAGAAAGACGTTCTCCATGAGAAACTGACGTCAGAGCGCAGAGAACTTAAAAATAAGGTGGAGGAGGAGAAATACATGAAGGAAGAAAGAGATAAAATGGCCTTAGAGACGTATGAAAACTGGCTGGTAAGTAGAATGATTAATGATTATTAATGGCATCGGAGGTGTCGCCGCTTGCTTATATGTTCTTGAGACAGATGGTCTCTCACTCAGCACTCGCCACCAGTCTGTAAGTGTGAACTCTTCACTTGTGACTTCTTAGATGGCAACGACAGTTTTCACTGCTCAGGAGGAAAAATCCGAGCATTAGACCAACTGTGCCAGTGCATTTTTGAGGTACTGTTATTTAGTGAATTTCTTCCTGTTTAATGCTTTTTCTTCACTCCATTTCGGAGAGAAATATTGAATTTATTTTCCGCTTCAAGATTTTACATTTAAAAAACATATAAGATGCAGCACTTTGTTATAGATTAAATCACCATCTCCCAATTTTTTTTGCCTTGTAACCTGTTATCTTTGTGTATTTTTTTCATTAAACAGTAAAGCTCAAAGTGGTCAAATGATTATACATTTTACATAAAGAGCAAAAATTAAATACTACTAGGCAATTAGTAATAATTTCTTTCCAATAAAGCGGTCTTGAGCAACAGTTTTCCCGGCTCTCTGAAGGGCTTTTATAGTTTTTCTTTGGGCGTTGGCTGCGTTTTCACTCATTTTCAGTCCAGTCGTTGTAACGAAACATTTTCAGAGGAATGTGTTTTTGTATAAGTCACTTAACACTGACCAATGAATCATTCAGGCATGAAAAGGCACCCAACTCAAGGGACGAACCAGTGCTGTGTCTGCACATAACAGACAACAAAGAGCCAGTTTTCTGTTGTATCTTTAGGTTCTTTCTTACTAGCAGCTTGTCACAAAAACACATCATTTGTTCCCATTTCTTTAGTTGAATCTATGAAAAATGCCAAAGATAACACAGTTTGACAACAAAAAGGTGATTCCCAAAGGGTTTTTAACTTGGTGTCCAGTGTGTCCAACATATAATCATAAAGATGGTCATACCAAATACGGACTTTCAAGGTCGTTAGAACGGTACAAACTGTTTTCTCCTTAGAAACTGTATTTTCATGCATGTTTGCATGTTTCAATAAATTGCTACACCTATTTCCCTCTTTCATCGCAAAATATAAAGAAATGAGAGGTGACTCAAGACTTTAGCTCAGTTCTCTACATCCGGACTTATTTCTTCTTTGATTAATCATTTCCTGACCTCAGAGTTTTATGTTGTGTTACCTTGGATACATGTGACTCCCAGTGCAGTAACTTTCTCCATCTCCAGAAGCTTTTTTTTTTTTTGCATTTTTGGCCACAGCGGCTTTTATCAGCAGTGTAGAGGGGACAGGAAATGGGGGATACGGGGGAAGACACGGGGCAAATTGGCAACAAGCCTGGACTCAAGCTCGCTCCGCCCGCACCGCAAAGCGGCAAATGAATGTGGAGCTGGTGTGTGAGGCGCCCCCTCCAGCTTTAACAGCAAGACAGAGTCATGAAACTTCACAGGTGTAGTTGAGATCATAATGGGAGTGATCTCTGACTCTGAGCTTTATTTTGTCAGCCTCAGGTCCATGTCCCACCTCCTCAATGACCAGACTGAGGAGGTGTGTGGGGGTGTGGGTGTCTCCAAACTTTGGTACTTTTGACCAGTACTGTATTGTATAAAGCATCTTTATCAGTTTACAAATTCAGTAATCCTGAATATACTGTAGATGTGGTCTGGGGAGTCATTGTTCTTGTGGCTGGTGTCACAGGTTTACTTGTTTTTTCTTCAGGTAAGAAAAGATCTGGAGCAGAAGAGGCGGAAAGAAGAGAGACGAATACAAGCGATACTTGGAGATAGTCCACCTCCACCATGGAGCCCCCCAAATAAAACCATACCGTTTCGAAGATGACAAATGAAATGTAACATAACACCCGTATCATATCTCATGGTGCTATGTTACATGCTTTTTTTTTAAAAATTGTAAGTTTTGCACTGTATGAGCATGACAGCTGTTGAATTTTCTATTTTTTAATCTGATTATGTATTAGCCAGCCGCTCTAGTTGTATGTTTATATTTTCATATGTTTTCTAAATCAAATGTTTGCAAAATTGGGGGGAAAAAAATCATGTGACTCTGCAATATGTCAAAGAAAACTACATGTATTTATTTTATTATTGTTTTATAATTTTTATGCTTGTGTAACAGTGTATGTTTTTTTTTCATGTTTTGTCAGTTGCTGTTTCTCTGTTAACATGTCTTAGTGTCCTTTATATAATTCTATTTGAAAATCTTGATAAAGTGTTAAAAAAAAATACATGTATTTAATTTTTATTTGATTCTTTTTATAAATATGGTTACACTTTAACACATTATCTATCAGAATGTATTAACAATTTGTCACCTACAGTTGAGTTTAGAACTGGAGAAAGACAAAGCTTTTGTATTTTTGCCTCTGTACACCACAGTAGATTTTGAAGTGCTGACTTTCATCTTTAATTCAAGAGGTTTAACGAAATGTTTGGGAATTACGGCCATTTTTATACACGGCCCCCCATGTTCAGAGCCTCAAATGTAATTGGACAATTAACTGACAAGCAGTTTCATGTCCAGGTGTGTTTATCCTTGTCATTTTATGATAAATTAGGTAGATAAAAGATCAAGAGTTGATTCCAGGTAATATTGTGAGGGGGGCCATCAATTGGCTCATTTTGTTTGTTCAGCCTATTAGAAAGATTCCAAAAACTTTAGGAGTGGCCACATTGGTACATTTTTTAAAATAATGAATGCACTGAGTGACCCTGAACCATCCCTTAGTTATGCTTGTGTCTTCACTTAAAATATAATGCGCCTTGATGCGACTGTTTGTTGTGATTTGGCGGTATATAGATAAAATTTAATAAAAATATGAAAACATAATGGAGGCAGTGTCAGGGCACAAGCACGTATGGCTGCCAGTGGAACCAGCTCACTAGTGTTTATTGATGATGTGACTGCTGATAGAAGCAGCAGGATGAACTCTGAAGTGCACGGGGCTATACTCTGCTCAGATTAAACTGATTAAATGGTTGCTGATGCAAAGCATACTGCAAAAGTAACCCAAGAATTTCTCAAGGCAAAGAAATGGGATACTATTCAGTGGCCAAGTCAGTCACCTGATTGCACCCGAATAGAGCATGTTTTCAGTTACTGAAGATAAAACCGAAGACAGAGACCCACAAAATGCTCATGATGAGTGGATGTAAACTTCTGACGCTTTTACTTTGAAAGCATGGCGCCGGAAGTTGTGTAGTAATAAATACTGGGTCATTCTAAGGAGGGCTCCAGTTTAGGTGGAGGAGCAGCTTAGAAAAGTTCTCATAGAGACTTCAGTGGTGTGATTTTATCCGTCCAGTTTGGGTTTGCCTTCGTTTGTTGTGTGTAACTGCGGATTCGACGCACAGGGACAGGGCACATTTAGCGGAGGAGCTAACATTCTGCGCATTCTTGAAGTTCTGAGACTGTCGAGGTAATAAACCATTAGCTCACCGGCGCTAACCCGCTGAGAGCAAACACATCCATTCATTCTTTCTCGTGTTTAGTTCGCTCTGTTAGCTTTAAAGGAAGAGGACGTAAAGTAGCTTCATCATTGTCCTGTTGATGTGCGGTTACCCAAACAGTGCCACATCACTGCCCGGCAGCTAGCGTGGACTAACTGGAAGGTATCAGGGATAAAGGGCTTCTTTTTCAGCTCTGCTTGACGTGGCTGAGCTTCATAAAAGGCTCTTTATTTTCTACAAGGCTACAACGGTGCACCTGGTAGCTATCACCGAGGCACCGGGGACGAGGTGAAGTACTCCCACAGGAGGATTTTAGACCGCTTCAGAGACGAAAATCTGATTATTGGAGAGGAAGCACTCCTCTTTCGTGTGTAGCAGCCAATCAGCTGAGAAGAGCACATATTTTCCTGTGTATGAACTAGTCATTATTTTAATTATCGGTTAATTTGATAATTAAGTGAATTAGGTGATTTAGGAGTTTAAACTGCTTCAGATTCACTAATACTACAGTCATCTCCAGAGAAACCGGACCTAAAACAATTAAAAATGCTAGAAAAAGTTTGAGATGTTGTCAGAGTAGTTGATTTTGTCATTGACTACTTGATTAATCAACTTATTCAGCTTCAGTGATGGTCTTAGCTGCGTTAATCGAATGTAGCAGTGATATTCAATGCCCTTCTTTCCTGATAGAGAATTCTCAATTAGAGTGAATTAAAGTTTAAAATTGTCCAAATTTAATTTGTTTTTATTTTTAGCAAAGCTGAAACGATAAGTCAGATAATCAATTAATTGGTCAAATGATAAGTAATCAAAAGCTCTTTTATAGTTAGGCTACAGTTCAGGTCATTTTTAAGCTCCTTAAATGTAAACATTTGCTGTATTTCTCTTATTTTATCATTATAAATTTAAAAAACTTGGAAACTATTTTCAGAACAAAAATAATTCCTTGCAGGAGGTCACCATATGATCCCCTCCCCCTATTTTCTTATCTGGCAGACCTATTGATAAGGAAAGCAGCTGTTGCCAGGCCCTGCAAGATGTCCAAATCTCTTTATTTGCAGGGAAGTACATTTACTTGATCGTTTTCTTAACTTGTGTAGCTCTGTGTTGTATCCTCCACAGATGTTTCAAATAAAGAGGATCTGTTGCATCGGTGCGGGGTATGTAGGAGGCCCAACATGCAGCGTCATCGCCCAGATGTGCCCTGAGATCACGGTGACTGTTGTGGACGTCAACGAGTCCCGAATCAAAGCGTGGAACTCTGACACTCTGCCCATTTATGAGGTAACGTGCTGTTATCAAAAAAGACAAAATGAACTGAGGATAGTAGGACAGGATTAATTGTTAGAGATCTGGTAAAACTTTAACCAGCAGAAGTAGGTCATAGGAGCACTGATTCGCTCAGCTGTGAGATTCATATCCAGCATCTCAGAAATGCTTTCAGCTTCATTAATTAAACTGGAAAACAGTTTTAAAGAAGTAGTTGTAACCAGGCAACAGTTCCAGAACACATTTTTGTAAAACACTGCTCCACCTCATGGACCAAATGAAACACAAATTAGTTCCAGACTGTGTTGCAACTTCTCTACGTCAACCCCGACCACAGTGTATTACATCATCATGAGTAGTTTAAGGGCTGTCAGTGGTCATTGTGAGCTTGTGTTACGCTCGTCACGTTTTTTTGTTTTTTTTTCTTTCCCTGTTACTAATGCAGCCTCCCACTTCCTTCCATTACAGCCCGGACTGAAAGAGGTGGTTGAATCATGCCGAGGGAGAAATTTATTTTTTTCCACAGACATAGACTCAGCCATCAGAGACGCCGACCTGGTCTTTATCTCAGTGAGTCCATCCATTTGCACTGCACACATAAAGTACTAGGGCCTGACCAATACTGGATTTTCAGTGGTGATGTGTAACCTCTTTGTAATGAAACCATTTCTAAATTCCACCAAGCATCATTTTCTGTATTAAGTTTCCATATCGGTGCTAATATATACATGATACATCGATGTAGATATACCTCTGACAGGCCGATATTAATTGACCAAAATATCGTTTGGGCTCTACATCATGCACCATTTTTGTCTGTTTAGCCAGCTAAAGTAATAAAATCCTCCTTGCACTCCTTCCCCAGGTGAACACTCCAACAAAGACATATGGGATGGGGAAAGGTCGTGCGGCTGACCTGAAGTTCATCGAGGCGTGTGCTCGGCGGATCGTCGAGGTATCCGACGGCTACAAGATTGTCACAGAAAAGAGTACGGTCCCGGTGCGCGCTGCCGAGAGCATTAGACGGATATTTGACGCCAACACCAAACCCAGCCTCAACCTGCAAGTGCGTACCGTCACATGCGCAGAGCTCTCTGATCTCTGCCGTTCTGCTCGTTTCTAAAGTTGCACTGCCGCTTCAGGTGCTGTCCAACCCCGAGTTCCTCGCAGAAGGAACAGCGGTGCGGGATCTGAAGGAGCCAGACCGCGTGCTGATTGGTGGAGATGAGACTGCTGAAGGTCAAAAGGCGATCAGGGCGCTGTGTGCTGTATATGAACACTGGGTTCCCAAGGCGCGAATCATCACCACCAACACGTGGTCGTCTGAGCTGTCCAAGCTGGTGAGTGAAACTCTGAGTGAGGTCCGCAACAAAGAACTGTTTCAATACATTTGGCAATTATTGTAACTATTAATTGATTGTCAAAAAGAGGTCAGTTTTATTGGACAATACCAATTGTCATGCTTGATATTTTTGATATTGCTTCTTTTATTAGTTCAGCAGTCAAATACAATGAGATTTGGTTCATTATCCAGTATAACTACAACTGCAAATAAGATTAGTGTTTTATTAATCTATTTCCAAATAATGTTCGTGAGTGATCAGTTCATTGAAGGGTATATAAATCACCAAAAAAGGGGAAAAATGCCTTTTGGTAAATTTTAGAGGTTTTTTCTGTAATCTAAGACCAAGAAAAAGAGCCAGACTTTACACTTGAGTCAATGAGTTAAGGTTTTTGCCTGGATATATATTGTATTTACTTAGTTATTTATTAATTAATTGACTAAAGTGACTATCGCAATACTTGTCCTTTTTAATGGCTCTAAATGAGTCTTCCTGTGTGTGCAGGCAGCCAATGCATTCCTGGCGCAGCGAATCAGCAGCATCAACAGCATCAGTGCTCTGTGCGAGGCCACCGGAGCCGACGTGGAGGAGGTGGCCAAGGCGATTGGTATGGACCAGAGAATAGGCAACAAGTTTCTTAAAGCCAGCGTAGGTAAGGTGTGTGTGTGTGTGTGTGTGTGTGGGTGTGTGTGTGTGTGTGTGGGTGTGTGGTTTTTTTTGTTTGTTTGTTTTTTTAGTTTTTTTTTTTTTTTACATTGGTTAAACACATACAAATGTTTGCCATTCATGTCTTTGCTGCCTCTGACACCTCGTCCAGGTTTCGGAGGGAGCTGTTTCCAGAAGGATGTGTTAAACCTGGTGTATCTGTGTGAGGCCCTCAACCTGCCTGAGGTGGCTTCCTATTGGCAGCAGGTGAGAACAATGCAGCATGGCGCCTCCATTTTCATTTTTTTGTTTTTTTTAAAAAAATAGGTCTGAGCTTTCTACATTCACCTTGCTCTCATTTTCTGGTTATTTATTTATTTGTTTGTTTTAGGTGATAGACATGAATGAGTATCAAAGACGGCGGTTTGCCTGCAGGATCATTGATTGTCTCTTCAACACTGTTACTGGCAAAAAGATTGCTCTGCTGGGCTTTTCCTTCAAAAAGGACACGGGTGACACGAGGTTTGTCTCCTTTTATTTTGGTTTTTGTCTCTTACAGTTCTGTTAAAACAGCTTTTTTAAGCATTTGTTAATAAAAAAAACTTCACATTGCATGAAAAATCCATAAGAGCCCATTCAAAACCCTCAGTGTGCTCTTTGTACATACAGAACATGCAGAGTCACTGTTGATCGCTTACATGTAGACCTGCCAACACCTGTGAACTATAGCCCTGATCAGAGCTGATATCTAGGCGCGTGTGTGTTTTGTGTTTGTGTTTGTGCATTGTGTAACTCCAGGGAGTCATCCAGTATCTACATTTCTAAGTATCTGATGGATGAGGGAGCCAAGCTATTCATCTATGACCCCAAAGTTCTTAAAGAGCAAATCATTCATGACCTCTCCCAGCCCAGCATCTCCGAGGACAACCCAGAGAGAGGTGTGTGTGCGCTTGAGCATGTTTGTGTGTTTACCAAGGTTACAGTTTCCAGTGCAGTGCTGAAAAGTTTTACATTGGGTGATTTTTGTTGACCTTGTTGCAAATTACAGGGATAGTTTAAGAACACAGATTATTTGATACTCAGTCATGTCTGTATGAGAAAACTACAGGAAACACCCTTTGCTCTCTTCAGTACTTGGTTGTGAGCAGTTTAAATAAACTTGATTGTAATGTGGTGATAAGTGAGCAGTAGAGGTGCTGATGCTTTGTATGGAGCCTTTATGCTAGGCAAACTGCTCACAGGGTCAAGCTTAACATGCAGACAGGACAGGTAATGATGTTCTTATTAAACTCTACAAAGATTAAAATGATTTAATTACTACTTAGAATCTGATATTAATATCAGATAATAAGGCTTAAAAACAAACCTGAATTCCAGGGCATTAATTATGAGATTTATAAATTGTGTAACTGCTACTGTGGTGCAACAAATAAAAGTTCATGCCTCCTGTTAGGCAGAATATAAGCCAATGAAGGAAGTATATCATGTCCTTTAAGCCCGCCTACGTTATCTTTGGGTGGGCGTAAAGGACGTGATCAGGAGACCTTCTGATAGGATGGCGGCACATCGTGTCTCAGGCGTGTAAACTTCTTAAAGGTGGCCTATTTTGCTCAATTCCACCTCCATATCAAGTGTGTTGCCACCTTTCACTTGAAGCCAGCTTTCTTCTGATTGGCTGTCCCTCATAAACAGAAGGATTGAACAGCAGGTGGGTGGGGCTGCTGTGCCTGAGAGTTCTGTACTAAAGATATTCCCTCTCTTAGGCATCACAAAGATCCAAGAGGGGATCTTTCGGGGTGGAGGGGGTTGCCTTTATTAGTAGTGCAGTGAAGAGGAGACAGGAAAGCGGGGAGAAAGAGGGTGTGGAGGAAGGCCTGCAGCAAAGGGCCTCGGGTCAGAGTCGAGCCCGGGCCTTGCAGCATGTGGTCGCCCGCTCAGTCTGCGAGCTAAAGCGGTGCCCACTAACAGATTTGTTGGAACTGTTTTTAATTTTTAGTATCTGAGTTGGTGACTGTGACATCGGACCCTTATGAGGCTTGCCAGAGTGCTCACGCATTGGTCATCTGCACAGAGTGGGACATGTTTAAGGTCACAATTACATTTTTTATTATTATTAACAATTTATATTTGTGAAATTTGTGAACAAATTTTAAGTAATTTCTGCCTAATACCACCACAGGAGCTGGACTATGATAAGATTTACATGAATATGCTGAAGCCGGCCTTCATATTTGATGGTCGCAGAGTGCTGGACCACCTTCACTCTCATCTCCAGAGTCTTGGCTTCCAGGTAAGCAGAGTGGGGGAGGATAATAAATAACGCTTTAAATCCCTATTGTGTATTTACCTCAAAATGATTGTGAATGAAGCAAATATTTGGGGGACAAAAAGTCAACCCGAGGTTTTTTGTTTTTTTTTTTTTCTGTCTGCAGATCGAGACCATCGGTAAGAAGGTGACACCAGCACGAATCCCCTACACCCCGGCAGCCGCTGGTCCTCGCATCACTGCCGGTGAAGCTCCCACCGGCAAAGCAAAAGTCTGAAACTCATTTCTCCATCATGCAACATTCTTTTTTGGTTAAACATTTCATTTGGGTTCCAGCCCTCTTTTGTTGGCGCACGCCTGATGACCAGTGTTTGGGGGTTGGATGAGAAGTGTTAATGTCCTTTTCCTGATGAAACCATTCCATATACAGTTAATTTTATACATTTAATATGTAAGAGATGCTGTTGCCTGTTTGTTGGACTGATTGCAAATGAACACTATCAGCCTAAGTCTTATATTTACTGTAAAATCAAGTATTGCTCTAAATCAATTTTATACTGTATTTTTTTATAAATCTACTGTATGTCAGTCTGTCCCCAGTATTTGTGGCTGTTTACTCAGAAGGGCCAATGCAATAAATCAAGTAAATTCATGTTTCCTTTAATTTGTCTTTGTTTCAAATAAATGTAAGAAAAATGAAAAAACACGCAAATGTGAACTGAAGACTTTTAATTCTTTAAATAAAAATATACATTTGAACTGATCAGTGTGCAAAACATCTGTCTTGTCCAGGTGTGAAATTTAAACTTTATTATGCTAGAAAATAACTGCAGTTTCTTCCAAACTAGCTCAGCAGATACAGATGTATCCAAAAAAAAAAGTATTGGCACCCATTTACCTGCTGGGAGCCTAATTTGGCCTTGCTTTGTATCATTCTTACATAACAAAGGAGGGATGGTGCCTCATGTTTTTGTATCACAAGACTGATCAAAACCATCCTGCTTCATTAAATCAGTTCTGAAGAAGCAGACATCAAAGTGCTCATGAGCAGAGCCCGCTGCTGAAAGGTCAGCTTTTTTCCCCCAAACCCAAAGTCCGCTGAGAGGGGGGGATTTGATGGCGAGTGATTTAGGAGCCCCTGAGGAGAGGAAGCAAATTACAGCCTTGCCCACACCAGCTGGAAGAGTTATGTGGACACTGTGTACACTGAGGTTATCCAACATGTCTGCAGGCTTCTTACTTCTTAATGTTTGATCTCTTTAAAATGCAGCCCTCTGGCTGGTTCTCAGGGAGGACAGAACAGAAGTAACAGCCCTACACTTACAAGTCTGTTAATGTTACTTCTGCAGCTTTATTTAATGCCTCCCACTGACCTTGTACTAATAAATGTTTTTCCTACATACAGTTTAAATCAGCGCATTATGTCAGAGCTGGATGAAGCCTATTTTTACACGTTACGTAGGGCCGAGATGAACATCAGCAGGCTTCTCATTCTTCTGCAGTGACTTCCGCTTTTCTTTTCTTCAGTAGATTCTTTACAAAGAACTCGCCTATAAAGAAAAACAAGAAAGGCATTGAATTGATCAGTCCAGCCATTTTCTGCCTCTTGTCTGGTGTCCTGGTCCCGGGGGCAGCAGTCTAAGCAGACATACCCACACCTGCTTCCCCCCCCCCCCCCCAACCACTTACTCCAGCTTCCAGCTCTTCCGGGGGGGGGGCACTGAAGCATTCCCAAGCCAACCAAGAGTTAATCTCTCCAGCTTGTCGTAGGTCTGCCCCGGGGTCTCATCCCAGTAGGATATGTTAAAAATACATCAACTAGGAGGCATCCTAGGTGAGACCAATCCAGATCACATAAACTGGCTCCTGTCAAGGTGGAGGAGTAGCAGCTCGAGACCAAGTGCCTTTCAAATGATTAATGTCTCTAAGGGAGAGGCCAGCCAGCCTTACGAAGCTGATTTCCACCACTTGAATTGATCTAATATTTAATATATTACTCTTATTGCTGAATTTTTCCAATCTAAGAAATCTCATAAATCTCCATCTTTATTTTATTATTTCTGTTTTTTCATTCAAACTTTTTATATTTTATATATAAAAAATTTTTTTCACTCTGTTTAGCTTACAAAGCCTATAATATAATTTTCCATGCCCATAACTTCACACTTAGGACACAGAAACCTCAGAGGTGCAAAGTGTAAAATATGTCACTATAAATGACTTTAAGAGCTTTTATATTCTTTACAAATCGGCTGAACGTGTTCGATAACAAGCTCACTATCCAAAACACTACAAACTGTCTTTAAATCACATAAACAATCTCTCAAAGAGCACATTTTATATCCATGACAGTAAAGCTGCAACAGTCAGACACTTCTCACCTGCTTTGTAGGAGGATCGCACCAGCGGCCCGCTGGCTGTGTAGGTGAAGCCCATATCATTCCCAACTTTCTCCCAGTGGGCAAACTTCTCTGGAGTGACATATTCCTCCACCTAACCCCCAAAAAAAAACAAACAAACAAAAAGAAACAAAGCAGTCACACTGAATGTGTGGTGCAGGTGTGTCTGTAATCAGCAGGACTACAGTAAGAGTGCGTTTACCTTCAGGTGGCGTTTGGTTGGCTGCATGTACTGACCGAATGTTAGACAGTCCACTGCCGCCTCTCGCAGCTCTGTAACGGCATTGTGAGAACACTGTCAGTGTTTTGTTTGATTTTTGATGCGTGTCTGCGTGAGACTGCAGACGCCACACACCTGTCATACAGTTGATGACCTGTTGGTCGGTCTCTCCGAGCCCCAGCATGATGGAAGTCTTAGTGAGCACCGTGGGTTTGACCTTTTTAACGTGCTTCAGGACACTCAGAGACTGGTCAAAGTTTGCTCTGGGGTCACGTACATGCCTGAAAAAACAGGACACACAGACATCCCTGTAAGTCTGAGAAATGTCTCTGCTGCACCACCTGCTGGTCAAAGTGTGTTACTGACACGTAACGACATCTTTTTATAAACTTTAACTTTGCTTTACAAGGATAGTTAGTGCGTGTTTGACCATGAATTACAGCTTTTTAATGACAGAACCAGAAATCGGATGCTTCGCTTCTGACCTTGAGAATTTATATTCTTATAAAATGAAGATAATGCAGCTGGTACAATACAGGGGCGGGCCTCAGTACCTTTGCAGCTCACGCACCGTTTCCACATTGTGGGCGTACACATCTAACCCCGACAGAGCAACCTTCTCCACCGCCGCTAGGTCTCCACGGAAATCAGGAGTCAGACATTCAACCAGGATCTGAGAATTTCTAGCAGAAAACGACCAAAGTTTATTTTACAAAAGGCATTCAGATAAAAAACACACAAAAACATTCAAAGAGGACTGAGTGGAGTTCACCTTTCCTTCAGGTTAGAAACAGTCTTAGCAAAGTGCTCCGCTCCACCATCAGCAATATCTGCAGAGAACGAAAAAATAAGTCTTATTAGAACAGATAATATTTTTGAAAAGGTGCTCGTAGAGTTTCTTTAATTTGTGCACATTAATGTTTTTTGTAAACTGGGAAAAAAGAAACAAAAACAAACCAACTTCTATAAAACTGCTCCGTTTGTTCTGAAGAATTATGTAACGTGTCGAGCTTACGCTGTGATATTTATTTACTGAAACAACCATTTTGCTCGAGTTCAGACAGGACGGACTCTCGTGATAATAGCTACTTTGAAAATTTCAAATAATCAATACATCTTGAACATTATTTGTATATAATACCATCTTGGGTAATCATAAGATACAAAAAGATGGATGGATGAAATGATAAACTGTCTGACTTCTAGTACAGTTTTGTGTTTTTAAATTTCACGAATGTGTGTTTACTGCAATGCCCTTGATCGTCATCACTCATGTAATTCTTGCATGACGCTGTACAACAGAAGACACACAGACAGAAGCCAGTACCGTCTCTGTCGACCGAGGTGAGGACCACGTAGTCCAGCCCCCAGGCGACGATAGCTTTGGCTGTGTTGTACGGCTCGTCGGGGTCCAGAGGCGGAGGCTGACGGGCCGTCTTTACTGAGCAGAATCTGCACCCACGGGTGCACGTGTCTCCCATCAGCTACACACAGAGAGAGAACGTGAGAATCCTCTTTATCTCGCTAGAATGCAACAGATAATCCTTACATGTGCAAAACACTGATAAAGGAGCACCAGTTAGAGATTCATTAAAAGAACAGATGATGAATTTTACACATCTGTGTGCAACCAATAAATAATTATGAGATTGATCTCTGTACGTACCGGAGACACTAGATTGGTTGGACAGGTAAACACATTCTAGACACACAGATCAGCGTGCTTCTTCTAAAACAGGAAGTAAATTCAGTTGCACAACAGCAGCAGAGACTCACCATGATGGTGGCCGTGGCCGTGGCATACTCTCCTCCACCCCAACATTCCCCGATGTTTGGACACCTGGCCTCCTCACACACCTGAGGAAACACACACACACACCATCTATAAATTGAACTGAATTCAATTACAGTTAACTAAAACTAACTAAAATAAAATAAACTCTGTTTAAGAACTGTTTACCACAACAGTCCCCTCAAAGCACTTTATATTATAAAGAACCTACATATTAGAAAGAAAGCCCAACAATTAGACGACCCCCTTTGAGCAAGCACTTGGTGACAGTAGGAAGGTAAAACTCCCTTTTAACAGGAAGAAACCGGCAGAACCAGGCTCAGGGAGGGGCAGTCATCCACCATGACCGGCTGGGGGTGAGGGAGAGAAAAGAGGGCAGAGAGAGACAGGAAAGACACACTAAAGGGGAGAGAGCTAAAATTTAATTAGTATTAGTGATTAAATGCAGAGTGGTGTTTAAACACAGAGTGAAAAGAGGTGAGTGAAGAAGAAATATTCAGTGCATCATGGGGAGCCCCCAGCAGCCTAGGCCTATTGCAGCATAACTAAGGGATGGTTTCAGGGTCACCTGATCCAGCCCTAACTATAAGCTTGATCAAAAAGGAAAGTTTTAAGCCTAATCTTAAAAATAGAGAGGGGTGTCTATCCCCCAAAACCAAACTGGGAGCTGGTTCCGTAGAAGAGGGCCCTGAAAACTGAAGGCTCTGCCTCCCATTCTACTCTTAGAAACCTGAAGAACCACAAGTAAGCCAGCAGTCTGAGAGTGAAGCACTCTGCGAGGATAAAGATCTATAAATGCACACAAACTGCCACACCTTTCATGTCTGGAGGTATTAAAGTTTTAAAGGCTAGATACAAAAAATCCTTCCTGCCTCATACCTGAATTAATTTTGTTTAGATTTTTTACTTATAAATCTCCTTATTGTAGATTTGTACTCACTGAGCTCTTTTATATTTCTTGCTTTTGTGCAATTCACACTTTTGAGCAATTTTGACATATTACAATGTGTGTTTTTTTTTTTTTTTTTGCTAGTCCACTGTACTTAAACGTTTTTATAGGCTTTGTTTAATGTTTTGGCTGCTGTTACATTGGAATGTTCAAACTTCTTTCTTGTGTTATTAAATTTAAATTTTTCAGCCCATCTGCTGAAGGTGGAACAGTCAAAAATGTAGAAAATTCAGTAACAGTGTTTTTGATGAGCTGATAAGCTGAAATATTTTGATAAGTATGTGAGTACTTCAGCAGCGTGAAGGTGAATCAGCTGAGCCCTTCAAAGGTCACATTAGTTACATCTCAAGCATTCATACATCAGTGACCTCACAGCAGCTGGGCTACCTGACAACTTACAGGCATAAAACTTACCGTGTGAAGGTTGAGCTCTCTCAGCGTGTTCTTGAGCCTGTTGTAGTTCTTTCCAATGGGGATCTCAGTCTTCAACCACGGAGGAAGCCTCAGCCTGACAGGAACAGCAGCAGCGTCAGTCACTCAACGCGTGTCAGTGCTCTCATCTCTAAGTGTCTGTGTCTGAGCACTGCACGTTTGTGTTCACCAGCAAGACTCCAACACCAAATGTGCATAAAAAAAGTTTACTGATAATCAAGCAATGAGCTGGGCCAGAGGCTGCAGTTTGGGGAAGACCTCATCAAGGATCAGTGGCAGCTCTGGAGTCTGTTTATAAACCTCTCTTAGATTTATAAACAGAGGAAAAAGGGGAGGAATGGTGGGGCAAGTAGATATTTTGAGATGTATGACCGGAAATCCCTGACATGTTTAGCCCTCAAACTTTCTCCTCATTTCCATCTTTTGTTACTGGCTGCAGGGCACTAAAAAAACCCAAAACCTGCAACTATGTGTGTGTATTAACTTCCCTTTAAATGCACATTATGGTGTTGAACAATTTTCTGTAATATTCCTCTACACTTTTATGGTAGAATTGAGTGGCCTGACGAAAATAACCTCTTTCATCCAATAGGCACTTTCATTGCTCCTCTGAAATGTATAATGGAAACTTGACATTTAATGAAGACATTATATTATGCCTTGCTTTTACTGTAACTTTCACAGCATTACTTATAACAATGTTTGCAATGAAATTTTGGAGAGGCTCTGCGTCTGTTCATGTGCATTAACTGTGCTACTCTGACACAGAATAAATGTGTAGACCTTGATTTCTGCAGTAATTCAACCTGTAAAAATAATCCAGCAGCTGCTACACGTGGAATATAAGCTGACTATTTTTGTCAGTGATCATCTTAACAGGGACTCAAACCCCTAACCTGCAGCTGTGCCCCCTCCCAAACATAGCAGGTTAGATCCAGCCCTGAAGCCTCACCTCTCTCCCTTCTGTCTTATGAGGCTGCCTTTGTACTCAGCCCACTTGCTTTTCTCCGATAATTCCCCCGAAATAAAGTCTTGCAGGTCGGGTCCGTCGTCACTGAGCAGCTTCTTCTTTCCGTCAGCTCCCTCCGTTGTGGATCTGGCTGCAGATGATAAGCAGCTGGTGTAAACCTGCGGAGCACCACTGGCAGTTAGCTCAGAGGCTTCTCTGTGTTTCTACACGCGGTAATTCACGCTGACATGGTGATCACGAGTCCGGCGAATAAAAAATACATACGGTTAGACACATGCAACCTACCAGTGGCATCACAGCTGATGTGAAAACAGACCCGGCTATGGGCACTCCCGAGGCCCGCGGCCAGGTCTGACCACCAGCTGGAGCAGTTAGTAAACTACCCGAACCAGTGTCTGTTAGATGGATGTGAATTTAAATACTCACGCGTGGGACGCATCTGGGACTCAGCCATAGATGGTTTGTGAAGAAACGACCCACTACGCAACGACTTTGCTTGAGTAGCGCCATGTAGCGATGACTGTGTGAGCCCGAAGCTTTGATACGTGCTTCGAATCCTGGACTTACAACTCCGCTGAACCACTGCTTCGAAGCGAAAGGCGAAAAAAAAACAACCAAACTATGTGACCTATGACGTCCGAAGCAGCGACTGCTTTAGTCTCCAGTGAATCATCTGACTGGTTGCAGTCCAATCAGGTGATCCACCGACACTGCCTCGTCCATAGATATATATCTATGGCATTGAGCACCTCGGCGAACGATTACTTCGGTCTGGTCCTTCACGTAACGCGGACAGAATTTGAAACTAGAGCACTCTTGTATAATTTCGGAATGGAATGTTTTTTCCCTGAACATAATGGGGGTACATATATTTTTTAAATAAAGACTAGGCTAACTGGAACATGGCAACATCAAAAGTTGCTTAAACAAAATTAAGGAAAGGAATTGATAATGATTGTTGCAAAGGGATTCCCATAAAAACTGCTTAACTGTCTCTTTAACCAATTAAATCAGATACAAATTGAGTGACATTATGTGTCAGTGATATTATACAGTACTCAAGTAAGCGAAGTCACCCAGTTATAATTGTGAAATTTCTTTACGCCTCACTGCCGAGGAAGGCGGCTCTGTCAGTTCTGCGTGCAGTCTGTATGATGGCACTCAAACGCAGCAGAGCGAAACAGAATGGCATTTGTGTTAACGACAGACAGTAAATTAGCTCCTCCTTGTTTTTAGGTAAAGATTTTTTTTTTTTTACAGCTAAATTGGTTTGTTACATCCATATCTTTCCCCATCTTTCCCCACTCAAACGTCCAAAATATTCGTTCAATGCGTTCCTCGATCATCTGGTAATGTCTGGTGGCGGCACGTACAATTGCGTGGTGACGTCCTTCTTTCTTCCTTTCCTCTGCTACCGGCGAGGTGAGGATACCCGAAAAATGGGTTCCTAGCTTTCATCTACCTACATCTGTGTCTCTTAAGCGTAATTTTCTCTAAGTTTTGAGCCATCAGGCGCTGAATGTGTTGTGATTTTCACCATAAGCTGTATTTGTAGTCTACTCTAGGTCTGCTGGGATATATGATGTTAGTTTTAAGCAGGTTTGCTCTCTGAGGCCTGGCGCTGTGTTCGCGCTGAGGCCCACACCGGGTTTAACAACCCTGATATTAAACATAGTGTTTGTCCGGCGTCGTTAGTCATTTAATATCATCTAACATTCGACTGTGTCAGTAACTCATAAGGGAACTGATCTGGGCTCACAGACTGTCTCATTACCGATTGCTGTTAGCATTGTAGCTAAAAATGATTGACCCGGTGCGGTGTGGCTGCGTCTCACAGTCCAAACTTTAGTCAACAATCATCACACAGCTGCTAAAAGCGCAGATACGAGGGGCTCAGAGCTAAAACTTAGAAACACAAACGGTTCACAGAGTTAAAAACACGCATTTTGTCTCTTCACAGAATGAAGACCATTCTCAGCAGCCAGACTGTCGACCTCCCCGACAATGGTAAGAAGTTCTCCACAATGATGACTTATGACCTGTTTGCAGTGTGGTTTCTTACTTTTTTTTCCTCTGTCTTGCAGTCGAGGTGAGGCTAAAGGGCCGAACAGTGACCGTCAAAGGCCCCCGTGGCAAGCTCACCAGGGAGTTCAACCACATCAACCTGGAGCTCAGCCTGCTGGGCAAGAAACAGAAGAAGGTATGAAAGAAACAGAATGATGCTCAGTTCATCCCCACGCTTTGAGTGCGATGAGTATTTTTTTATGATTTCAGATTAAATAGAGGTATCTAGTTTTTACTGTCAAAGATTGAAAACTGCTCAGGCCTCCAAACTATAATTGGACTCATTGCAGAGTTTGAAAATACTCCAATCTTGGTGACCTCCTTGTTAGAGATAAAATGCTTATTTATTTTCTTATAGTACTAATCCCAAAGCCAGTTATGTGCTTCATCTAAATAGAGCACTTTAAACAGATTTCATTTTAGGATGGGTCTTTTTAAAGGCCTGTGTGTTGATCAGGGGTTTATGACAGCTGTAAAAGTTTTAATTCGTACAAGGCCGAGTATCAAAAGTGCTAAGAACGAGTTGTTGTGTTCATCTCACTTTGCAAAAACTGTTTCTTGAGAAGGGTTTTTAATTTTCAAGGGAAACAACTCAATTATCAAAGCTTTCAGCAATAGGGATGATGTAGGGACATGCTAACTGTGAACACCTGGGCTAATATCAGCGTTTCAAACCATCCATCGATCCAGATGGGTCATACCTGTCAGATTTAGGCCTGTTGGCCAGGGTGTAGGTCTGAACACCTCAGCTACTGCCACAAGTGAATGTGATCGTATTTGGTGATCTGCGGGGCCATTGTCTTGGTGTGCCTGTAGGCTGATTGTGTTAACACCAGTTTTGTGGAAGTGATTTGAGCTGCGGTGCTTTCTTCTCAGCTTCGTGTGGATAAATGGTGGGGAAACAGGAAGGAGCTGGCCACAGTCCGCACCATCTGCAGCCATGTCCAGAACATGATCAAGGGAGTCACTTTGGTGAGAGCTCAGATCTGCTTGTTTCAGTTAGTTCAGTTATAAACGCTGTGACAGGGTTGGTGTGTTATGTAATGTTGAGCTGTGCAGATTGGGCCTGCCTTTTGTTAAAGCATCTATTTTGCTTTGTAAGTCCAACTCAGTGCCTCTCCCGCTTTTGTGTGACTGCAGGGTTTCCGATACAAAATGCGTTCTGTGTACGCCCATTTCCCCATCAACGTGGTCATCCAGGAGACCGGCACCCTGGTGGAGATCAGGAACTTCCTGGGAGAGAAGTACATTCGTCGTGTCCGAATGAGGCCCGGTGAGTCTGCGTCACATCGTGGAAACGTTTGAGAATGACATGCGTTAGGTCCCAAAGTCCTCTGAGATGTGGCATAAATTTAAGCTTTGTCAGTAGAGGTGGGAAATGTGTATGAATTCATAAAAGGTTTGCAGTTTTTTTTAGACAAAAATTATGTGTGACAGATTGAGTTAAGATTGAAGGGACTGCAGTGAATTTATCTTCAAAATGTCTGAAAATTGTTTAAAAAATGTTTTTATGGTCTTTGCTTCATCAGTCCAAAACCCAGCAGTGATTACTTCCATCGTTTAGGACAAAAACATGAAATTTGTACATCCGTGAAGCTGAACCAGCTCACGTTTGGGGAAAAAACGATAACAGTGAATTTTAAAAAAGAAAAATAGAGGCTCACTAGTTTTATTGATCAACAATTTTTTTTTTAATAGATTAATTAGTGCAGTGCATCTCACAGCCAGTAGACCTCCACAGGGATTTATTACATTTGCCACAGACTGAGGCAGGTGCTGTCTTTGTGGAATCAGTACAAAGGTTTATGATGCAGTCTCTGGAGCTGCACTCAGAGCTCGAACACAGCCAGTTTACACATCAACTTCTGTCCAGTCAGATTTTAAGATCTGGATCTTTCCTAATTTTGGTGACATATCTGAGGCTGCGTACAGAGCTCAGATTATTGGGCGTTTCTAGAGAAGCAAATGCTCCCTTTTCCTTCCTTGATCCTGTTTCAACTACAGACCAGGAACAGGATAAAAAAAAAAGTGAATTTCATTTAACTGACTGGATGTGTGAAGGTGCTTTTTAAATACTTCTTTGTGGTGGCTGTGCACAGATTTTAGGGTTGTCTGTTTCATCTCAGAACGTACCACCCACATTTTGAGTTGATTTTTTGTTTTTTTTCTCCCTTCCTTCCAGGCGTGCTGTGTGCAGTCTCAGCCTCACAGAAGGACGAGCTGGTCCTGGAGGGTAACGACATTGAGCTGGTGTCCAACTCTGGTAGGTCTGCCTGCTGTTTCCTCTACAGCTCTCCTACATGTCAAAGAAATAACATTATATCCAGCTTGAGCCCAAACTCTGCTCCAGCGCTGATGATGCGAACTGTGGTCATTATTTGATGCACAGCATCCCTGAAACTCATTCAGTGCCACCTTGAAGCTTAGTGTACGTGACTGAGTAAAATATTAGGATGTCTGTTGGCGAAAACTGTGGACTCTAGACAGGTGTTGCACTTCATCTACAGACTCTACATCCAGTTGGACATCAGTGCAGCTCTTAACCCTGTTAAATCCAGTTTTTATGTAGAGCCCCTTGCCTTCCTCCTTGCCTGAGAATAGATTATTCCCCTGAACTATTAGTTTATCACACTTTGCTGACGCTGTACAGCACAAGAGGAAGTTTCCTCTTATCTAAAGCTCTGCTGTTCTCATTGCTGAGGTGCAGTGACGGTTCTATTAAACAAAAACACCATCTGTCCACCTCAGTTGTGATTTTTATTTTTGCCTAGTCTGCAGATATTCTCCAGAATCTGTGTGTTTATAGCTCTTAGAGATTTTGTCCACGTTACTGTTTGTCAATAGGAGAGTGACACTTTTTTTGTTGTTGTTTGGTTCCAGGCTGCGGCACACTGGGCTTTCAGTTACACAGCCATGGTGATGAAATGATGCAGCGATCCTAAACGAAGGCCAAGCAGTGTAGTGGCTGCTCACCTGACCTTAATGCATTCAAGCCTGTATTTACTGCATTTAATTTCCTGAAAATTAGTTTAGTTTAAAATACAAAAAAGCTGCTGTAGATGAATGTGGCTGCTGCACGGTCTGATAGTGTTACAGGAAAAGACATTACTGGACTGTATTTGGAAACTAATTGCATCCGCCGGATCTGACAGAATCCCATTAAAGCTGCCTTAAGGCTCGTCTCCGTCCTCCTGGGAAACGTTTTAGTAAATGCCTTCTCAGTGTACCGGAGTATGAGATGGCTTGGACCCGGATGCTTAATAAATACATTAAAGCTGAAACATGAACTTAATGGAGCCAAAATGGCAGCAAATCGTGTGACACAGAACTTCCTGACTCCTGTATCTCCTGTTATGTAATCAGTTTGTAATGTGCTGCTCTCTGTTCCAGCTGCTCTGATCCAGCAAGCCACAACCGTCAAAAATAAGGATATCAGAAAGTTCTTGGACGGCATTTACGTGTCTGAGAAGGGAACAGTCTTGGAACCGGAACAGTGAAAGTTACACCTGCACTCAGAGGTTAGACAATACCTCCTGCAGGGACAGACCTGTTTTCTTTCTCACTGCGTTTTCTGCTGGTTGTTTTTTTTCTCCTCAGATCTTTTTACCCAGTGCTCTACTGCTCTGCTCTATTAAAACGTTTGACATCGAGCTCATTGCTGGACATTTTCACACACCTGCCTCCATAAATTAATCTATTCATAAGAGGGCAAACTGCTCTTCACATGCAAATTAATCTGCAAAAACCTGATTAGGCTTTTATCAGTTTTTTGGGCAATTTTGTCATTAACAGCTGTAATAGATATGAACTGTTTTCCCCTGTGTCCTTTGTGTGGCTGCTTTTGACTTCACTTTGTCTGCATGAATGTTTACCACAAGCATGCATCTTCACTCCTAAAGCTGCCGTGTGTGTGTGATAGTGAAGTAATCTTTTCATTTAAATTTCCTGCTTTGTTGATCACATCTGTCCTCACACTCGGCTCCTGTATTTGTTTCTAGCGGCTCTGATTCAGCAGGCCACCACAGTCAGAAAGGAGGACATCAGGAAGTTCCTGGATGGCATCTACACCGTCTGGATTTGGATCCGGCATCTGAAAGAATTCTGTGTTAAGACCAATAAATCTCCCTTGTTTTCCAGTTACTCCTGTCTCTGCTTCTCTTTGATGGTATTTAGTTTAGTTCAGAGTGGCTTTGAATATAAAGTCTTTTAATGTATTTGGAGACTTAAGCAGTTTAAATAATTGGGTATTATGGCAGCACTTCTGCCTCACAGCAAGAAGGTCCTTGGTTTGAATCAACCATCTGGTTTTTCTCTGTGGAGTTTGCATGTTCTCCTCGTGTCTGCGTGGGGTCTTTCTGGGTACTGTGGTTTCCTCCCACAATCCAAAGACATGCAGTTAGTGGGGTTAGGTTAATTGGTGGTTCTAGATTCTAAAGTGTGAGTGTGAACGGTTGTTGTCTCTGTGTTACCCCTACAGCAGACTGGTGACCTGTCCAGGGTGTACCCTTCCTCTCACGCTATGGCAGCTGGTATAGACTCCACTGAAGAGCTTACCTGAAAGATTTCTTGAGGGCCAGTGATTAACTGACAGGCTAAAAAAAAATGTTTTAGAATAGAATGCGTTTGTCATTATACAGGATGTGCAATGAGATTGGAGGGCCACTCCTGTTCAGTGCCATGCAATAGAAAGTCAAACTTTCTAAATAAAAATATAAAGAAAATAAGTGTGTAAAAATACAGAAAATAAAATGTATTGACAATACAGATAAGAGAATGTATAAAAATATATACATTGTAAAAATAAAATAAGTGTACACATAATAATGAAGATGTCATGAGTAGTGCACTTGGTGAATGAATATTGGATATTACACAAT
>JAVDPK010026767.1:0-27946 GCA_034780415.1 Cichlasoma orientale
GCATATTTCCAAATCTTACACCAATTCTCGTCATCAATTAAAACTGAAAGTTCACGCTCCCAAGTGTCCTTCAATGTATATAAAGAGGCGGTTTGGGGCATTTCAGCCAGTGGAGTTGGAGATGTTGTCAAAATTGGTTTAATTATAAATGCACACTGTGAAATACCATCTGGAAAGCATCTGATTGGCAACAGCTTAATTTTGATTCCAGAGACAATGCCAATACAATAAAAAGAAAAATCCAAAGTAAACTGAGTTAACTACCTCTACTTTAACTATCTTAAACCTAATACTAAAGTACACTGGCTCCCATCAGTGTTGTTCAGGACTTCAGAAGCGCATTGAGCTCTGGTGGACAGCTTAGGTCCAAACAGCACAGAAGTCCAAACAGCAGACCACATGGCTGTGCAGTGCCAGTGATGACCTCCACACCTTCAATCAGGACACCGGTGTTCACTCTGGCTGCGCATCTGTGTCACATCACCGTTTACACCATCATACATTCAGCCTCTCTGTCTGTGTGATAAGAACATAAAACCACTATTAAGAGAAGAAAGACATTATGAGAGCAGAGCCATTTCTGCAAATGTTTTAAAGTTATTAATATTAACTAAATTAAAACTGGCTGCACAGACTCCTGGTTCCCTCCTGGGAGGAGACACAGATCGCTTGGAGGTGGCCATATGCTGTGGAAGCCTTTGTGAATAAGGGAGAGGGCTGACAGTAGCTTTAAATAAAAGAAAATAGAAGAATATAATAAAAGAATAGAATGGAGTATTAGGGTACTTCGCAGCTTACGGTCACTACATACTCGGCTTTTCCATGGAAACGTTACACCGCAGGTGGGCGGGGCTCTACATCCGGGAACTACCGCTGACCCCCGACTTGACCCTGTAGAATTGCAAACATGGCGGAGGTAAGAAAGTGAAATAAACATTCGGAAAAAATAAATTTATACTACAGGATAGTTACTTCAGTCGAGCGCGCACAGCGTTTGCGTGTTGTAGTTTAAGTATACGAAATTAAGTGTGGGGTGTTTCCGCTGCTGGATAATGAGCGTGTCTCGACTCAGGCGTGTTTATTAAACTTCAGCTTTAGCTAACGTTAGCGGCTGGAGGTAGCTGCAGCGTTAGCGATGCTACTCCGCGGGTTTCTTTCAGGATACTTAACCATGCTTTTTAAAATTTTTATTCAGCTGTGTGGCGGATTTTTATGCTTAGATATATTTAGTGGGGTATTTTTAATCATTATTTTGTCGGTGGTTGATACGAGGCTGAACTTGGACGCGTTAGCGTGAATATCCAAAGGAGAATTAACTAGCTTGCAACTTCTCATGTAAGTTAGCGAGCTGAGAAAATTAACCTAGTAAGCGCTCGCCTGTTGGTGCTAAGTTTGGGTGTTTGCCGGTGGCAAACACACCACCGTACTTATGACATTCTCATCAATGAGGTGCTAAATACATGCTCCGAAGGAAGCGGTGGCAGGGCTCTTTGTTTCGGTCCGAGCAGAGCTGTAGGCAGCTTTAGGGCGCAGGGTCGGGCGCGCTTTTCCTCAGCTCCCCTCTGCGGTCCTCCGTCAGTGTGTCAGGCAATAGCAGTGAGCTGTTCTTAATTGTTCATCTAGTGAGATATTTGCATCTGATGCTGTTTTGTTTATTTATTTATTTATTTATAATTAAATTATGTTGCTCTTTTTCTGTTTTCCAGCCCTCCCTCGGGAATTCGAGCCCAGGTAATTCACATGTAGTTGGAGGCTTTCTGTAGTTGTTTGGGCCAAAGATGTGGGTTTTAAATCTTTTGTACATCAGACACGGATTCATTTTGAGTTTTTAATTTAAAAAAAAAAGACTGCTTTAAGTGTTTATGTAAAGTGTTTTCTGATGGTTTGTTTACAAATGTCGTGTTTTTCATTCTGATTTGTTTTAAACTTAAGTATAACAAGTTGTTAGGGTTGGTTCCTTTCATGTTTAAGCCTTTACCGGTATTGGTACCTGGAATTTGGTACCTGTACCCAACTGTACCTTTTTTATGTATTTTACTTGTTTTTAATAATACATTTAAAAATTGTCCCACAAAATAATCCATATTTCTTAATTGAAACATTTTATTTGTTTATACACATCACACCAGCTGATTTGATTATTGTCTGACGATGTCTGTGATGTTGACATCACTGTCATGGTGTTTGTATACTACAATATTAAATAGTAATTATAGACTAAATAAGATTTCAGACATATTATCTCATGTAATGCGTTCATTTCATTCCTGCGCACCCCCTCCCTGCCCTGGAGGTTATCAGCACTAGCACCTTCAAAGACTGATTGCACCAAAGTGCAAGTCTGAGTGCCTCAGGAGGTTCTTGATACCAGCTGCTATAAGACTGTTTAATACACAATAATAATAATATGACTTTATCCATATGTTTGCATATTTGCACATTAGTTAGTAGCTGTTTTATTTATTTCTATATTATTAACTTTATTAGGAATTAGTATTGTTTTACTGTTTGGGATGTATGACTGTGTTTAAGCTGCCGTGGTAACATAATTTCTTGCAAAGTATTAATAAAGTATCTATCTATCTATTGTAAATGGCATGCTGATAAGAAATTTTCGTCCAGCCACTGTAAAACATTTTTAAAAAGTTGAAGTTAAAATGTTAACACAAACAGTGGAAAAAAAGCAGTTTCTCTGACGACAGCTTATCCATCATGGGTTCACCTTCCTATGTGTTGGTGACAGATGTGCTAAAGTTAGCTGTAGGTACTTTGGTAAATCAAATATGGTACAGTCTTCAGCTTTTAGATGTATTTTGTGTTTGACCAGCTGTTTCCTCAGATTAGATGTGTTGCCCTGGCCTTTGCATTTTGCACTACAAATGTTGTAAAGAGCATTGTGCGCATTTAGTTTTGAAAAGTGTAACCACACTGTGTGTTTGTTGTTCTTCAACATTTCACAGGAGTGACTGAAATTTGGCACAGATTGATTTAGTGTGAATCAGTACTCGGTAGTATCGATGTTATTTGATCTTTATGCTAAAATGTACTGAGTTCAGTACACAAATAAAGCTTATACTTTGCCATATTTTCCTTCTGTATTTCCAATGCCTCTTTTGTGGTTCCTTTTGTAGGAGGTTCAGCAGGTTCCGATGACCATGATTTTGACCCAACAGCTGAAATGCTTGTCCATGACTTTGATGATGAGCGCACCCTGGAGGAGGAGGAAATGTTGGAGGCATCAGATGAGACCAATGCCAATGAGATTGAAAATCTTACACGGGTTTGTGTCAGGGGTTCATATTTGGTTTGCTCAGGCCTGTGGGGTAAATAAAATACTTGTGTACTTCAGCATTGATTTTTACAGTCTGTCAAAGAATAATCATGGGCTCAAGTAGTGTTTAAGAAATGTTTTGCATCAGAATATAGATTGCTAAAATACCTGAAATAACTCACCCATTAACGCAGAGTGTAGCTCTCAGATAGCATGTATATGCTAACCTTATGTTTTAGTTCAGCTTCAGAAAACCTAGTAAGTATATTTAGCATCTGTTGACTTTTGGGGCTGTCAACGAATGTTCTACATTTGATTAAATTAATGTTTTAAAAAAAAAAACAAACAAGGACATTAGATTGAGAAAACTAATAGTTGTAGGGAAAGAGCACCAATACCAGGAGCTGTTTACCAATGTGGAAAGAATGCAAAGCCAGATTTCTACCAGAAAAGTTGTGACTCGGCACTCCTGGAGGAATTTAATGGGTCACTGTCCACCTGCAGTACCACATACTGTGTGTTACAGTTTGAACGTCTGTGTATCACTTCAGCAGGTATCAAAAACACCGCTGTTAGTGGAGAGAGACAGTTGGCTGGTTTAGCTGCAAATATTTTTTTACTTCAGCATATTTTACTTACTTTACTTCCTTTAGTTCTGCTAATGCATTCAGTGGCTCCATGATGTAGTGGTTAACACATTTGCCTTAAACAGATCCCCAGTTTGTTTCTGGGAGGAGAGACAAACCCAGCCTCGGGGAGTCACAATGTCATGTAGTCCTAGTACTAGAGCCTGACTGATATATCTATATGTACTGACTATTTTCCAGCGTATTGACATTTGTAACCAGATGGCACTCTGCAACTTCTGTTGACAGCACCTGTTCGAAACACCGCAAACACATCTGAACGTCTGAGTCGGGCAGAGTGTAACTTGTTGTACCAGTAAAACAAGCTTATTTTATCCTGTATTGTCAGGCTCTCCCTAGTGCTGGTCCCAAGCCTGGATAAATGAGAGGGTTGCTTCAGAAAGGGCATCTAGGATAAAATCTCAGTCAGTAGATGGTAAAATCTGTGGGACCTCACCTGCCCTGACTAAATACACAGAAGAGATAATGACTAACTCATTTCTTGTGGAAGAAACTTTAACTGTTGTTGTTCCATGTTGTTCACATATTCATTCTGTATAATCTAGCTTCATTATCTGTTTATTTTGCACTGAGTAGGTATGTAGATATTTTAAGGCATGTTTATGCTAAAGTAAATCTATAAGCGGTATTGCTTTTTGTTGTTTTGGTTTGCCCTCTTGTGGCTGTAACGTGGTATTGGAGTGGTTTAAACTTGTGAGGTTTGTTTGTTTTTAAGATTAATCAAACATGACTTGATATTGAGCTTTTCAATATGAAGGTGAACTAATTTTGAACTTAACCATGAACAGATAATTACTATAGGATAGTTAGGATATGATATGTATGGATGTTAGAAATGTAACACATACACATCCAAAATGATAAATATAAACCAATTTTCTTTTAATAGGAGGGAGAGATGCCTATTGATGAGCTGCTGAGTCTCTATGGTTATGGGGGTGGCAGATCGCCAGCAGACGAGGATGAGGAGGAAGAGGAAGAACCAGAGGAAGAAGAGGATGATGAGGAAGAGGATGAGGACCTTGACAATGATGAAAGCAGCAGAAGCACTGGAGAGCTGAAAAGAAATGAGGTAAGTTTGGGAGGGGTGTGTGTGTCATTCTTTGCCAGGCCTTTAACTATAAGTACATCTTCCTCGGCACAGTGCGCTCAGTTATTTTCAGAACAGTATTTTAAGCTCTACATACCTGCACTTTGTTGTTGTCCATTAGCTGTGGCATGTTACTAGAATTAATCTGGTAAACTAGGCAGTCTTGCAGTTTTAATCTTGTGCAGTCTGTTCACTCACACTACATATTTTGATCATTTGTTTCATTCTTGCACAGCCACAACCAACGACTTCTGTCATCACACTGTATATTAGGGTTGAGTTACTTGTTAAAATATTCCAGCCAGTGTTTGCAGATGAATTTGCAACTTGAATATTGGATTATTGGCATATTTGTATATTGCACAGGCATTCTGTTTAATTTCAGTATTCAGATATTAGATTTTTTTTATGTGTATATGCAAACTATGTGCTTGACATAAGTTTCACTTACAGTAATGATCATTATGCTTTAGTTTACCTCATTGCCACCAACTTAGCAACTTTGTAGCTACTTTCTGTAGAACTTTACAAAATGTTTTAAAACAAATCTCTGTGGACAGTAGGATTGTGCCAATGGACAATGATGTCAGGGATTTGCAATGGTTGAACTATAGGCCTTAGTTAAAAAAATAAAGAGCTGTTAAATGTCAGTAAATAACACTAATCTTATTCAGCTAATATCCAGCCACTTATGTAATGACTGGCTAAATCAATCAGTGTTGTATTGTCAACATGCAAACATTTCTTCATGCTGGAAGTGAGAAATAAACTTCCAGTGTGTGTCTGTTTGTCACCTGTGTTATTTATTTTTTGTGTGTTTGGGCCACACAGAGGGTGGTTAGTGCTACCATAATGATGGGCTCCTCTGGTGCCCGGCAGCAATGCCATCGGTCATTGGTGATGCAATAGAATGATTGGACTATGGAGCAAATCACACCAAACCTAGTGGACAGTATTGCTTTGATCGGTGGGGATTGGGGTGGGTGGTGGTGGTGGTGATGATGATGATGATGATGATGATGATGATGAGGGTTGCCTCGCTCTCTTTATACTTTTCAGCTACTGATGACCAGGACTGAGGGTGTGGTCTGTGTCAGAGAGGAAAAAAAACAAAACAAAAACGTAATGAGACATTCTGAGGGATCATTTTACTCATACGTGTAGTGGAAATCACAGCTCAGTCATTATCTTTCACTTGTGTGATATTGTCAGATAATGTTGTGGTTATAAAATCACACAAACACGCAGTGGTTTTAAGATCTGTGGGAGAAGGAAGCACCCACACATAGCTACACATGCACACTGGGTTTTTGTCAGTGGTGGCAAATGATTTTTGAAATTCTTAGAACTGTTTGAACTTTTTGTGTGTTTCTCTCTCTCTCTCCCCCCCCCCCTCCCCCCTCAGAGTGAGGATGTTAAGAACTCATCAGAACAGGCAGGTGAGACCCAGGCAACTTTGGAGGGTCGCACGCGCTCAGTCAGGGCACTCGGCACAGCAGAACTTATTCGCCCCCAGAAACTCAAATACTTTGAAAGTATGTACTCTCCTGTTAATATATTTTCTTACCTTTCCTCTTCTTACAGCTTCATTTTGTGTTGTTTTATATTAGAAAACAGCACATTTGTCTTGTGACATCCAGCTGCCTAAATAGATATCGCATTGTGTCTCAGGTAATAATGATGCAGAGGAGGAGTCAGATGAAGATGAAGATTATGTTCCATCTGAAGACTGGAAAAAGGTAAAAAAAAAAAGAAAAAAAAAAGACATTTGCACTTTCAGATTAAGCTGAATTTATTTGGCTGTCACTGTGATGAATTGATGGCTTTGAAAAAGATAATGCAACACTGGAAAAATATGACAGTTTAACTATGTTGTTTACTCTCCTCTAAAATACTAAATAGCTGTGCTTATCTGGCTTCAGTCTTATTTTCTGTTCTCTGATCCCACTGCGTCTCCTCTGTATTCTGAACGTTTTCTTTGTAACAGTTTGAAAGCTGACAGTAGACAGTCTGATCTTTAAACTTGTCTTTTTTTAATTGCTATTTCATCAAGTGAATGTTTTACAACCTCTATGTCAATGTGTTCTTATGTATGTATATATTTTAACTGTAAAGTACAGTGATTTGGGGCTATATAAATTAATAAATTATATATGTATGTGTAAATATTTAATACAGTAAAATTAATATAAATATTTGCAATAAAAGAAATCCAAATCTGCAAATCTGCTCTTTTTTTTTGTGTGGTGCAAGTATGCTTCTTAAATAATTGTTTTGCAACTTGCAGTCCGTGTAAACTGTGTTTTTCCCAATAGGAGATTATGGTGGGTTCCATGTATCAGGCAGAAACTCCAGTGGGCCTGTGCAAATATAAGGACAATGAGAAAGGTAAGCTGGGTGGGTGTTTGTGTAGTTACATCATGAGAGGATGGTTTGAAGGATAAAGGGTTCATGTTTTGCTGCTCTTTTGTTTGAACCTGTGCTTTTAGTTTATGAAAATGATGACCAGTTGTTGTGGAATCCCGAGTCCCTTCCTGAAGGCAAAGTTGTGGAGTTCTTGACGGAGGCCTCAAGGCGGACTGGAGAGGAGAAGGGAGTGGATGCAATCCCTGAGGGATCCCATATCAAAGACAATGAACAGGTGAGAGCAGCACATCTGTAGCTGGGATGAAATCACACAAAGCTTGATCATGGGGTACTGCATGTATGTAACTTGACCAAACATGCTTGCCTGTGTCCTTGTAGGCATTGTATGAACTAGTGAAATGTGACTTTGACACAGAGGAAGCTTTAAGAAGACTTAGGTTTAATGTAAAAGCAGCCAGAGGTAAGCAGACCCTTACACTCAGATGTCTTTCACATTTTGCTCTTGTCTTTGTAGTTAATGTATTTTGAATTGTCCTAAAAGTAGTTGAATTCAAATGAAACATTAACACTTATGACTCTCTGTAACAGAGGAGCTGTCTGTCTGGACTGAAGAAGAATGTAGAAATTTTGAACAAGGACTGAAAGCTTATGGGAAAGATTTTCATTTAATACAGGCCAACAAGGTGAGCGAAGCGCTGAAAAAACACATGAACGGTTTCTGATTTTGACATGGTGTTAACCTGAGATGTTTATCATGTTTACTGTCACGTGGTTTTCCGGGTGCTTAAGGTTGGAATGTGCCTCATTTTAACCTTATTGCTTTTTGAGACAAATTAAATTTAAGATTTTAAAATATCTGCAAATCATTTGACTTTTGTCCAGTTCCTAAGCTGTCATTTGATTTGTCTCTTACTTGAATTTGTCCTGAAACTCTGTCTTCAGGTGATTGTAATAATGGTCGTTTCATGTCTGCTGAATTAAATCTTTCAGGTGAGAACTAGGTCTGTAGGAGAATGTGTGGCCTTTTATTACATGTGGAAGAAGTCTGAGCGTTATGATTTCTTTGCACAGCAAACCAGACTTGGGAAAAGGAAATACAACCTTCACCCCGGTGTCACGTAAGTTTACTTTTAAAATAGTATGTGCAATTGTGAAGAATATTGCTTATACAAAATTATTAATGGAAGAAGTTCCTTATTTTTTTTGTACTTTAATTAAAGTTGTGATTCAAATAATGATGATCGTGTCACCAGTTCAGATAACATAGTTTATAAATAAAACTGTGACATTAGTTGTGTAAATAGCCTCTTTTACAAGTATTAAGACCCTTGACTTAGTGCTTGGTTAAAGCCTCGTGTTTTTGGGGGGGGGGGGGGGTGATCCTACCAGCTTTGGTCAACTTTCTTTTGGAAGTTTCCCTGTAGGGAAAATTGTTCAAGCTCAATCAGGCTGGATGGAGAGCATGACTACAAAGCCATTTTCAGGACTTCTCAGAGTAGCTCTGTCAGGTTCAGGTCCCAGGTCACTGATCAGGTGGTCGTTATCCTCCACCTGCTTCATTCTTTTTCTTTTATTTATTTATATATTTTACCAGAGCCACAGGTCAAGTCTCAGGGGATGCAACATTGACCACCTTGGTTCCTGCAGTCCAATGGCACATTTCCATTAGTACCTACTCAGCACGGTTTGTAGGGTTTTTTCCATTAATGCTGGTACCAGGTACTTTTTTAGTAGCCGCTGGGTTCCAAGTGATCCAAAAATGTGACGTTAAAGAACAGCATGCCACTGATCGGCCAGAGAGTGTCGCCACTAGCTGAGTCATGAGAGCGACTCCTTCACCAGAATCAAACGTGCCATTTTTAAAACCCGACAGCGAGGGAAACAGCGACACACAAAGGTGCAGACGAATCTGTGCTTGGTGGCAGACCAGAAATGAGAAAGTGTATCAGGAGGCCTCCGAGCTAATGGCCGCGTTTGAGTCACATACAAATTGCACCAAGTGACTTCTGCTCGCGTTGCTATATTGACTCCACCCACATTGAGGTGGTACGCAATTGTAATGGAAACAAAACAAAACCATGTCGAGTTGCACTCTGCTGAGTAGGTACTAGAGGAAACACGGCACAAGTCTTGCCCCATCCTCACCCCACCCCGCACTCCCACCAACAGTTGTCACTCTCGAGCAAACGCTTTCTTTCTCCTCCTTTCCTCTTCTCTTTATGTTCCTTTCTTTGTCTTTTTCCTTCAGTTTGTTCCTGCTGCTTTGTATTATATTTCATGGGAAACAGGACAAATTACATTCCACTAAACTGTCAAACAGTCTGAAACAAGCTGTTAGGATCAAACACGGCAGTATTGTGAAATAAAATGATCAGCTGTGGCAGTGTACATGAAGCTGGCTGTTGGAGTTTGATCGTCTTTGCTGCCTCCTTCCGTTCTTCCTCGCTGTTAATCAGTTTCTTACAGACAAAGTTGTTCTCATTTTCTAGCTTGAACACTTTTCTCTTCCATTCTTTATCTTTCTGAGTCGTCTCTTCTTTGAGGGTTGACTCAATGGATTTGCAGATGCTGTTCCAATGTTCTTCCCTGCTCTTCATTTAATTTTCCTTTCCAGCAGGTTTGTACAGGACATCCATATGGGCTTTAGTGGGAGCCCTCCTTTTTCTCACAGATCTTTGAAGAAGCTCATCCTTTTGTTTGAGCTCTTCATGACCCTGCTGACTTCCTTTCTCTGCTCATCTTCAAGCAGGACAGTCTGCTCCAGGAGAGATTTGTTCTCCTTCTTGATTATCTTTATTTCCTTCATCGTGGAATAAAGAGCATCTCTTAGTCCCTGCACAATTGTGCTTTGAGGGTTCTGGTTAGATGCTGGTGGTTCGTGGCCAGTACAGATTTGGGCCACTGCACCAATCTGCACTGGCAGAAATGCCTGAATGATGAAACCCTGCATGTAGTGCATGGTTTAAAGAAGAAGAAGAAAAAAAGAAACCACAGCAACAAGCAATAGCTCACAAAAACAGAAATGCTCATACAGTATTGTTAAGTTTTAAAAATTAAAGTTGGGTGTCACTAATTTAATATTTTTGTATCAGTTACAGCACATGGTCTTTGCTACTTCACTATAAAGTCCTTTATACCTTTGCATATCAGATCTCTTTAATTGGTGGGACTTCATCTTCAAGGAATGTGAAAGTATTAGCTCAAACCTAACTGAAGCCAGTTTATAGTGACTGTTATAAAAGTGAAACTGGACATTTCAACACCCCACCCACAGTCACTGACAGACTGGGGGAATAAAAAAGGGCTGACCACACAGACTGCTAAACCATATGAGGAGTTGAGGTTGTGTAACAGGTTATGTGCTGCTTTCTATCATCAGAGACTATATGGACAGATTACTGGATGAGACAGAGAGTGCGACATCCAGCAGGGCCACATCGCCTCCTCCCACCACCTCCAATAGCAGCGCCAGCCACTCGGAGAGGGAAGACGGCAGCAGTCAGAACGGTGAGTCGATAAACATGAAGTGCTTATGATTGCACCTACATACTTCCTAAAATATAACCAGCTCACCAAGCCTTCCATTTCATGAGAGTTTGGGGCAAATAAGAATTTGGAAACCTATGATACTGTGAACCATATTACCAAGATACCACCAGCAGCCATTGGTTCAGTTGCTTCCTCCTCAGGTTTACTCAAATTGTGAAGGCCACAAATGAATTACACTCCCTGTTCTATGCAGATAAATTGTGAAATCTGAGAGACCTGATTGGATATATCCAAAAGCATCTGAATGGCTATATGCTTTTTTTTTTTTTTTATATTAAACTTGGTAAATATTTCTAACCCCCCTGTGTTTTGTTTTTCTTTGTCAGGTGTTGCAAGCCACACAGTGGATGGTGCTCATTTACCACCAGCAAACCAAGTCAAATCTGAGGGGGTTCAGTCCAATGGTCCCTCCCATCCGCTGGTGGAAGCTCCCCCTCCAGTTTCAGACAACTCCAATGGCTGCAGCCAGCCTGCTGCACCCAGCCTTGACAGAAATGGCTCTCTGGAGCCTCTGCTAGAACACAGGGACACAGCAGTGGTGGCACCCGACAGGCTGGCAAAGAGGTGCAGAACGGAGGCAGAGCCCCTGTGCCAAAGTGGAGTGGAACCATCCAGAACACAGGACAACTGAAGGCTTCAGAGCTGAGCAGCGCTGACTAACAGACATTGACTCGAGGGTGAAAAATGTTTGTAGTTCTTCAGTGATGGGTAGTTTTTGGGGGGGGGGGGGGCAGAGGATGAAGAAAATGAACCCTATTGACCAATGACCCATCTCCTGAGAGCACAGACTTGCTTTGAGGTCAAAGGTCACTGAAAATCACATCTTGAAGAACAGCCAACCGAGGTCCTCTAGGAGGGGCAACAGTTACCCCGACACCAACGTCCTTCCATCCCATCCGCCCCAAAGCTCATCCCAAAGTATCATAGCTAGATCACATCCTGCAAAACGTCATCTGCCCAGCCTCCCTTTTTGGAGCCTGACAAAATTTTTGCCAAGAATTCCCTTTTTCTATTTGTTCTTAAAGATAAGGAGTCACCTGCGATATTTTTTTACATGAGAGATATTTATATTTTTTAACGAACATAAATGAATCCTAGTCTGATGGGTGATTACCATTGAAGCCATTTGCTTGCTGTTAAGGATGATGAAACAGGACATGATTAATTATGTGCTTAAGTTGTCATAAAGATGCATAGTAAAAACAGGAGGAATAGGCTGGTGCTGTAGCTAGCTCTCACTTTAGTTGCACTTTGATTGTACGTTTCCCGTCTTTATCGATGAGGAGTGGCGACAGAACCCAGCAGAAACACATGTTCACGGCCTCACTTCTTTCTCTATCACGGCAGTTTGTTTCAGATAAATAAGCCAGTGGGCGACGCCCCCTGCAGGTTTGTTTGTGTAAAGCAGCTGACATCAGTGATGTCCTGTATTATAACTCATGTAGAAGATCTCTGTATTTTTGGATTTTCATAGTCAGTGCATTGCTCAACACTTTGTTTTTACTAGTCCGAATGTTTGTGATTTTTCATGTAAAGTTTGTATAGATTTCTTACCTCGAGCGGTTTTATAACTGTCTGTTCGTCTGTATTTTCTGCTCTTCCTTGTAGGCTGTGCTTTTTGTTGGAAAACTGTTTCTGCTTGTTTCTCTGAGACGGTTGTAATAATAATAATAAAAAAAAAAAAGATAGTAGCCATTCCGCTTTCCCTCTGTTTGGCAGTACTTCCCATTCCTGTGTGACCCAGCTCAATCTGAGTTTGTTGCATAAAAAGGTCCCACATTGTGTGCAGCTTGACTTTGAATATAGGCAGAGATTATTTTTAAACCAGAGAGCTTAGTTTCTGTCATTCCTCGGCAAGTGGCTTCCAAGCAGCGGATTTCCAACAGCACTGGCTGATGTGAAGGTGCCATCTGGAAGAACCTAATGTTTTGGTACAGTAGCTGTTCAGCGTAATGCTTAAATGTTTTATTTTATACTCCATTATTGAACTTACACTCAAGAATTAAGATAAGTTTGTCTCAATGTTGATGTTTCCTTTTTTTTTGGACAATGTCTTTTTTTTTCTATGTAAATGGTGGCGTGAATAAAAATAAAGTGTATTCCAAGGCTGGCTATGAACTGAATAACACTGGCTATTGATTGAATTATGTGCAAAATAAAATGCAGAAAAAGTAACCGATAACAGTTTAGTTGGAAATTGATGTACAGTGAATTGAGTCATGTATTGAGACAGAATTGGATAAAAAATATATTTTTAATGTGAAAATGAAGGAATATGAAACATGATTATAAAATTAATTATACATCATCTTTGGCTGCTCCCTTCAGGGGATCATCTGCCTCCTCTGTCACACCAACCCTCCGCATGTCCTTCACTACACCCATGAACCACCTCTGAGGTCTTCCCCTTTTCCTCCTGCCTGGCAGCTCAATCTTCAGCATCATCTGTCCAGTATATCCACTATCCCTCCTCTGCACATCACCAGCCTCACCTCTATAACTGTCTCCAAACTGATCAACCTGAGCTGTTCCTCTGATGTACTCATTTCTAATCCTGTCCACTCTGGTCACTCCCAGTGAAATCTTCAGCTCGGCCTTGTGTCTTTTTGCCAGTGCCACCGTCTTCAAACCAAACGTCACAGCTGGTTTCACCACCATCTTTTAAACCTTCCCTTTCACTGCTATCTTTTTGTCACTCATCACCCCGACACTTGTCTCCACCCAGCCTACATTCTTCTCTTATTCACTCTGATGCTGTGGATCGTTGACCTCTTTCTTTGAATACTTTCCTGTACTTCCTCAGTCCACTCACAAATCTCGTTGTCTTCTTTCCTCTGTCCAGAGGATACACCAAACAGCTTCTTGGCAGTTTTCCTTCAGTACTGCAGCTGCACTTTCCCAGACATCTGGTAACTCTTCCCCACCACCCTGAGTCTGTCTTAACTCCAACCTGAACTCTGTGCAACATTCTTCCTTCTTCAGCTTCCACCATTTAATCCTCGCCTCTGCCTTCACTCATCTTTCTCTTTCAGATTGCACCCTCTGCATAAAATGAAGTCCACCTGTGTGCACGTTCCTCCACTCTTAGTTCCACCCTCTTCTTGAAATGTGTGTTTACCACAGCCATTAACATCCTTTTTGCAAAATCCACTACAATCCGCACTTATGCATTTCTCTCCTTAACATCATCTCTGTTCCTTACACCTTAATGGCCATTAAAGTCTGCTCCAATCACCAGAATTCCTCTCTCTCTTCCAACTGACATCCAACCTGTGGGACATACTCACTGACAACATTCAACACCAGCCCTTTGATTTCCAGCTTCAAACTCATGATCCTAAGTTAATTATACATATAATCATTTTCTCATAGTTTTCTAAATTATACATGTAGCAAAATCTTGTGTGCTAACAAAATACAGATTTTAAAAGACTGTCGTAAAAACACATTTCCATGTACAAGCCAATACAAGATAATGTGCGCTGGCCGAAGTTCTTCAGTGTCGGGGAGAGGCGGACGCTTTGATTTACGCCTTTTCTGTTGAAATTTAATAACTTTAGAAACTTTGTGTAAATATTACTGTAAGATGTTTCAGACAAATGCAAACATCTGTAAGGGAAAACCTTCTACTATAATTAGAGCAAACGTTTTGATTCATGTGAACTGTTCTTACTTGATTGCTCCTGTGTGAAGGTGATGTAGGAGTACACCAAGCTCCCAGCAATGCTGTGGGGAAACAAAGGTGATAAAATATGCTGCCAGATTTAAAAAAAATAATAACCATCATTATAAATTGAGCATTTTTTCTTCCATTGATAGTATAAAACACGGGCATAGCTTCCAGGTTGGAAAAATGAAGTAAAAGTGGAAGTGTGTGTGTGTGTGTGTGTGTGTGTGTGTGTGTGTGTGTGTGTGTGTGTGTGTGTGTGTGTGTGTGTGTGTGTGAACACACAGGGAAGCTCCAGAAAAAAATGGATCAATCATCTTTGGACTAGTGTGAATGAGCTCAGTTTAGCTGTTGAATCTGTCTTACCTGATGTTCAGACCTATAAAGTTAGTCCAGGTGAATATGTAATCTCCTCCAAACACCATTCCAATGTACGTCACGAGGATATTCTGCAGACACCACAGGGAAAGTCACCGCACATCCCTGCACTTGTAAAACTGTGTCGAGCAAGTGTGAGCCAGCGTGAGAGGACTCACCTTAATGCAGCCTATGATGGAGGTGGTGAGCGCCGAGTTGTACTGTGTGCACAGCATGATGGAGTACATTAAAACAAACCTGCGCGACGAATGGAAGCGGAGTTAGACAAACAAGAGCAATGTGGGCTATCGCGCAATAAACAATGAGAATTAGGTAGCTACATTACCCCATCACACAGGAGAGCACAAACTGCACAACAAACATGTGATCAGACCAACCATTATACTCCAGCCCCTGTACCCAAACACACACACACACACACACACACACACACACACACACACACACACACACGTAGCAGTGATTACTCGAGCTCTCCGACTCTAAAGCTTACAAATAAATGTGTGTTTGAAAACTCACCGTTTGCAAGTCCCCTGAGTAGTAAGCGTATGCCAGAGTGGGGAAAATCATTATCAAGGCGTTGTAATAAAGAAGACCATATTTGCCCAGCTCCTGCGGGCATGGCAGAATATCACCCTTTAAGTACTCATGAAAAAGAGGCATTATATTTTGCGATCCGCTGCTCCGCTCACCTCGGAGTCCAGTTTCTGCTTCACATACGCCCCGCTGGCTGCCGTCAGAACGTTATTCAGCATTATGAAGACGTACCCTTCGAGATCGAACGCTAAGTCGGCGCTACGAAGCAAAAAACACCACAGAAAGAATCAAATGCGTGCTTCCACATACAGCCTGAAGCGGATGGCAGCGTTTGTTTGTGTGTGTGTGTGTGTGTGTGTGTGTGAGATAGACCGGCTCACCTGGCAGCAACAAAAGCCCCAAAGATCATGGTGAACACCGTCATCTTAACTGATGTAGAAAAAGTCTTTCTGTGAGGAAACGAGACCGATGGCAGCATTAAAATCATTCATTTCTGCACAAAATCCTGAGAATAGGAAAAAAAAGAAGCTTTGCTTACTTTAGCAAGAATCCCTCAAACACCATGGTGAGAAAAATACTGAACCTCCTCAGCACAGTGAACATGGGTAAACTAAGAGAAAAGTGCAATATGTTAGGTTTGGCAAGTCATATTTGGGACGTTGTGTCTCTTATGTAGTAACAAGCTCTCACTTCAGTCGCTGCGTCCCAAACAGTCCTGATATTTGATTCCCTACGTACAACAGTGGCAGAGGGAACATCTGGAAAGACAGGATACACGTGCAATGTGAAGACTGTTTCTCCATCTTTGGAATTTCAGCTTTAAGAATCCCCCCCTCACCTTGCGTGGAATACTCAAATCCAAATCTGGAAACGAAATAACCCCAAACATCTTCCCAGTCCTCAGAACTAGAACTGTAGCCAGCATCTGCAAAGCAACGGGACACAGCACATCAGAGTTACCACGTAAACAGAAAGCACTGGTTTTCCAGCTTAAAGGTGATGCTTACTTGGCCGATTCCAACACATGTTGATGATGGGAATCTGTAAAAACAAGAGGACAAATGACTCAGTGGCATGAATGATGCTTTAACTGACGTATCGGTGAAACCAATATGAGACGGCGAAGCTTTTCTGGCACTTGTGCACTTTTTTAAGGCACATTTCTGGTTTTTGGATCCATGCTTTTGTGTTGCTTATGCCAAATTCTTACCCTACCATGTTGCAGCAGAAATCGAGACTCGTCAGAGCAAACAATGATTTTTCCAGTCTTTTATTGTCTATTACTTGGTGAGCCTGTGCAAACTGTAGCCTCAGTTTCCTGTTCGTAGCTGACAGGAGTGTCGCTCAGTGTGTTCTTTTGCTGCTGTAGCCCATCTGATTCAAGGTTTGACGGGCTGTGCGTTTAGAGACGCTTTTCTGCATAGTTTGGTTGTAATGAGTGGTTATTTGAATTACAATCGGGTCATTCTCCTCTGGCATTTTCGCCCAAAGAGCTGCCGCTCATTGGATATTTTCTCTCTTTCAGACTGTACTCTGTAAACCCTACAGATGTTTGTGTGCAAAAATCCCAGCAGATCAGTTTCTGAAATATTCAGACCAGCCTGTCTGTGGGTAACAACCATGCCACATTCAAAGTCACTTAAAAATCAGTTCCAATGCTCACTTTGAACTTCAGCAGGTTGTCTTGACTACATCTACATGCTTAAATGCACTGAGTTGCTCCTATGCGACTGATTAGATCTTTGGGTTAACACACAGGTGAACAGGTCTACCTAATGAAGTGGCCAATGATATGGTACATGATGCTACTTTTGACATTTTAAAGAAAAGTTATGCACCATTTTCTGATTAACAGCCACACTTATATGCAGTTATTTTTTTTCAGTAGTTGCATTTAAAAAGCTTTAATACATGTGAATCTACTTAATTTTAAGAGGACACTGACATTTAAAGGGAACTTTGGTTAAAGAAAATTACATCATGAAATTTGTTGTGCAAGACTTTTAGTCTCTAATTTTTATGCTGTGGGACATAATCCATTGCTGCTTATATTAATAATATACTTTTATATTGGGTTTGGCTGTAACACTTTTAGCAGACACATGGCTTAAGTACATTTCCAGCATTATCTTGTGTACAGAGTACATCCAGCTGCAGCCCTGTTTGTGTTATGTGTAGTGCGGTAAAGTTAGTGTCTAAAGCTGCACGTGGACCCTTAGCTGACAGTTTTCCACTATAAACATGAACACAAGCTATACAAAACTCCCAGTTTGCTGCCTGCTCACACTTCACGTGTCCAGCATCATTTATCTGCCACCGCTTATTATTAATGGTACGAACGAGCGTCTAACTTAGACTTTGCACCTTTACCTGTAGTTGGTGAGGACGCTTTTGTTGACGACGACGATGAGAAAGGAGCTGACTCCGTATAAACCCGCCGCTGACAGTTTCAGCAGCATCGCCGAAGCGTCACTGGACGCTTTTCTTTCGGTTGCGGAGGATGCTCCCTGAGCTGACAAGCTCCTTTGGCCGGGCTCACCCCGACGTTTGACGTGTGCCGCCATCGTTCAGTGAGTATTGACAAATAAAGTTAATTTAAAAAAAACAAAAAACGGGAAGCCAACAGGTCTTCCTGCGCATGCGTGAAAGAATGTGCTCGGAAAATCCGTCGGCGGAGGAGGAAATGGAAAGGAGGGAAACATCTTGATTTTCAGGGACCCTTTGTCTTTTTTAATTAAATGTAACTATCAAATACAAGCGGGTTTATCTCCATAACTAAAAATACCACGAAATTCCCTCTCTTATCTACCTGTAGGCATACCTTTCATAAAAACGCAGAATAGTGTAAATGTGTTACTTAAAGGCTTTTACCAAGCTGGTGCCATTTTAGGCTGCTAGACAAAACCAATGCAGTAAAAAAGACTAACATCTTCATAACCTCTGAAATAACCAGGATTTGTTGAAGTGCCAGCTGCACACACACACGAGAAATTACAGTTTAAAAAAAAAGCTGCACAAAGTACTTTTTTTTGCAGGAATGTTGTATTAGATTGTTTTGCTGGTTTCACCTAATAATAAAATTTTAAAAACTGTTTCTTGCATGAGAAACTGGCACAACCTCATGTTTAAAGCAGCGTCTGAAGAGCAGCTGACACAATACACGCAACACCTCTAAAGCGATTTTATTAGAACAGGGATGTTTGCAGAGAAAGTTTTGTCGTCATGTGGCTCAAACAGTCCTACGAGAAAACTGCTCCAGCCTGCTGCATCAGTGCATCGCCAGCAAGTCTTTGCAAAGCACGACAAGTAAAGCTTTTAAAATTCACTCCGTCGGGTCTTCAGTGTGACACCCCCACCCTCCCACCCCCCAACATGAAACATACCCGCTTTTATTAAAAGAAAGAAAGAAAATGCTCGCTGGAAAATGCTGACACAGGTGGCTGAAAGCACCTTTAACTCACATTACATTCTGCAGCTCAGGATTGTTCCACAATGACCGTTGACATTTCTTTCAGACAATTCTTGTTCACAGATAAAATAAGATTACAAAAAAAACCAAAAAAACAAAAACATCAAATATGGTTTTAAAGAAGGGGGCGAAAACAATCTTCGAAGGACTGGTGCTAATAAAACCAAGTGCTTTAAGATCTGAAAGACAGTCCAGATCCTCTAAGAGCAAGATATGTTCATGGTCTAAGCTATCATTCTCACCTACAGCTCAACAATCACTTCTTAAAAGACAGTAAGAACTACTTCAGGCGAGAACTTGCAGTCTACTGTTTGAGAATGGCAAGTTCAGCAGAGAAATGTTTAAATCCTAAGTAACTAGCTGTCAAAATCACACACTCTCACGCTTTGCTGCACACACGCGCGCACACACACACACACACACGCACATTCTTAACAACAATGAAAAAAAAAATACAATATTTGCTTAGTGGTCCTGAAGTTACACATTGTATAGCCTGTATGACCTAAGAGGACCAGCCTAAAGATACATTGGGCCCTGGGACACCCTGAAGAAAGAATGGGTAGCACATCTGGATCAGGGGATGTAAAACACTACTAACCACTGGTCCACCAAAATAGGCAAGCTATAAAAAAAAAAAAAAAAAACAAAGGAAGAGAGGCATTAACCTTCACTGCACAACAAGCAGAAAAATACCAAGCTGTAGTAGAAGTCACATTTACCTGGTTACCCATCCTCAAATGTATGCCTCACAAAGTGATGGATAGCCAGGATCCAAGTAATTACACTTTAAATGCATGTTAAGCCATACTTCAGAAATCTAGGACAAGGTTCTAATGTAGTGTAGTGCTACCACATCAGTGTCTATTACTGGGAGGGGAGAAAAATACACTCCAATAGAAAGCCTTTTCTAAAGATGACCCCATAATACTGAGCTGAGGTCATCACAAAAAAAAGCACAAAGGCTTTTTTTGGGGGTGAGGGTGTTTTTTTTTTGTTTGTTTGTTTGTTTTTTTTGGGGGGGGGGGGTAGATACACACACTTCAATCTAATTGCAGAAATGCATATATTCAAGCAGCACAAAAAATATCAATGAAGTATGCATAATCTCTGGGAGGAGGAAAAAAAAGAAGAAGAAAAAAAGTATGAAAACATCCCTGCTTTCATGTTCCTAAATACAAAACTTCAGTGTAACAAGAGGTCCTTTTCCGCCCTTTTTTTTGTCTTTTTGTCTCCTTTAAAACTGGTAAAATTTAAGTCCTCGGGTGGTGTGAGTGGTATGGGATGACAGTCTCTCTGTGTCATTAATTTTTTTTTTTCTCTCTGTTTTTTTTTCTTATATACTTGAAGATGTGGTAAGCATGCAAGCCTCGTAGAGGAGGGGCCCGGAAGGGCTGATGAATGGGCTGGTGGTGAAAGAGGGAGCCTTTAGGCCAGGGCTGGGAAGGCCTCAGGATCATCCACATTGGGGACTGACACTCCGCTAGCCTGGTGGGAACAAACAGACAAAATCCAGGACAACATTAGGAACTGGTTTGAAATAAAGCCTGTATGATGAATATATCAGTTTACATGCGCCAAAAACTGCAGTTCAATAGCCATAGACTCCCATATTAACATGCAGAACTTCACAGGAGACAAACTTGTTTACAGCCGCTACAGAAACACTTTAATCTCTATAACTAATAACCCCCATCAAGGCAACTGCATGGGAAGTCATTTTTCTTCCATAACACACCCTTTTCAGTACTTAAAATGATGTATTTTTAGGGGAATCGCCAACAGCCGGATGCCCACACAGGTGTCTGTAGCCAGTGCTAGTCTGGGAGGCATCACCTCCAATAATTCAAGTCATGTGTGTGTGTGTGAGTGTGTGGACTACGAGTCTGTTAAATAAAAAAAAAAAAAATCAATCAATCACTGACTGAGCGGTATCAAAAAAAAGAAAAGATCTCAACCCCCATAATGCTAAATGCTCAAGCACCTAGTCATACAATCTGCCTTTACAAACATTTGCGAAAGAATAGAATAGAATGTCTTTATTGTCATTATACAGGACGTACAATGAGATTGGAGAGATTGAAAAGAATGGGTCATCCACTGAATTCCAGCACGGTGCTGTAACAGGACGCCACCACTGTAACAAGTCACTTGGTGAAATTTCTTCCCTCCTAGATATTCCACAGTCAAGTCTAAATGGTATTATTGCAAAGGGGAAAGCATTCAAGAAGCACAGCGGCTCAGCCCCAAAGTGTCAGACCACATAACATTATAGAGCGAGGTCCCTGAGTGCAGGAGCTTCACGAGCTTCCATGGACGAGCAGCTCCTATAGGTGTTACGTGAAGGAGGTCCAGTACTTTTGTCCACCTGGTGTATGTTCATTTTCTTTATATGCGGTCTACTGTAGCGTCGAATACACAGAGAATCACTAATCAAATCTGTAGGTCCCTTTAGTAAGGGGGAGCATTTTAGTGTCTTTAAGCTCACCGTTTTGATTTTCTGGCCTAAAATGGCAATGTTTGGCTTACTTCCCACCAGAGATGGGAAAGTACCTGGATTTGTACACATTATATTCATGTATATTTAGTTTTTTCTCTTGCATAGGAAAATGCAGGAACTCCCAAAGACATTTTATCCATAGCAAAATTGTTTTTTAACTTTTAACCAGCCAGAAATAACAAGAAACAGCACAGATCTGTGCCCACCAGGATAACACCGGCTTACTGCCTTTACTGAGCCAGGAATGACACGGATATTATACAAGTGCTAACCACTACAGATATAGTGTAGTATTACATACACACATGCATACTTACAAACAGGCCATATCAGAACTTTGCCTAACAATGTCTTAGACTAACTTAAGTGCCACTGGAACAGATCAGAAAAATAACTTTCAGATTTATTGAGAATGAAAAACAACTTTAGTTGCAGTCTTGGTTTTAAAAATCATCACGCAAAAGCACGTGTGTTATTCAAATTTAACTCCAGTATTAGGCCGATTCCCCTGACTGACTGACATGAGGTCAGTAACTGAGTGTTGCATGGTGGAGCATGTGGTCACTGCTCTGTTATTACAGGGCCTTAGCGATCCACAGCAGGTTTTCCAACTCAGTGATTTTTACAGCCTGTTCAGTCAGTGAGCCAAATCTTTTGTGAGGGACACTAAACCTTTGTTGTTGGCAGGGACAATAGCTTTTTTGTTGTTGTTACCTTTTCGGAACGTCCTCCCCCGCGTGCCGTCCTGCTGCCTCCCCCGCCGCGGCCTCCTCTGCCTCCACGTGCGCCCCCACGCCCGCGACCGGGGCGGCCCAGGTCTCCGAAGTTGATCTCCAGCTGAGATGTGATGTCGTTGGCCGGTTTGCGGAAATGGTGATCGGCGGACTCGTCAGCGGCAGCCTGCTGTTAAAGACCGTCAATTAGACATTAACTGTACTCGAATCAGCAATGTAGTGTGTCATCAATGTGTGCCGCTTATTACTATGTCTTTAGATTTAGACTCTTAGCAGCATTTTGAAGACGTCACCACTGAATCACAGCTAGGACTGAACATTTTCAAGGGCTGTGTGAATTTAAAACCAAGTGTGAGTAATGCAGGCACCTTGTGGAACAGATTGTGCGGTTCTGCTTCTGTCTCTGCAGCGTCAATCAAAGCACCAACAGGCCTCTGGAAAATGAACAAAAGATATCAGCAGAAAGTTATTTTTAGATGACAGAGTGGCCACCAACCAAACGGCCCAATCACGCTTACCTGACTAACTTTACACAGAAATGACAACAGACATCACAGCAAGCAGTTTCCAAAGGAACAAAAGACTACAGAGTCTCCATGCTGTCCACTTTAAACACGGCCCTCATTTAGGAAAACAAACTTGAAGTCTGCACTGAGCCTCTACAGCCATCCTTCTGCTATACACTCAAACTTTAAAGTAAACAACTGGAATAATCACAGTAACAAACCTGAAATCATCAGTGTCCAAGTCTAAGCTACCTGAGTCTGCGCAGGGCCGAAGCAGAGCAGGGATGTGAGCGGCTACTCGACTAAATGTTGTTAGTTGACACCAGAAATTCTAGTCAGTTGAAAGAAATCAAATTTATGTACAACTCCAGTATCAACAGATGGCAGCGCCCCATCTCTCTCTGTGAAGAAGATGCAAACAAGCATGATGGAAATTAAGACAAATGACAGCCAAGACGATCCTGCCGTACTCCGATCGAGAAAACAAACTGCTGTATGTAAGCTGTGTCAGACTAAACTCGACTGGAGCAGGATGCAGGTGCTAGGACTGGTAAGATTAGCAGCACTTGCCAAACTAATCTAATATTGTGTGTGTGTGCGCAACGTGGCACACGTTTCAGGCGAGCAAAAACACACTTCCCTTTTCACGCGATCGTGCCAAACTGATTAACTGACTGAATAGCTGCAGCAGAACTGTGATGCGCTAGCTTCACCTGGCACACTTTACACCGGCCCCTGTGTTCATATTTTATTTTTAAGGAGTTCCACACAAGAATTTGTGAAAGCTGTCATCTTTGGCTTTGCATGTTTCTCCCCTTTGTATATATATCATCTAATGTCACCACATCGCACACATTTAACTGCTGGTGACGCATGGTGGTTAGTAATGTGTTCTATTTTGTTTTTTAATGACGGTTGGCAAAGAGCTTCTACGTGCATCACCACCCAGGCTGACAGTAGTAGGGCATTACATCCCATCAGGCACCAGTAAACAAATATATCTGCATTAATTTTTGACGTTTAAATTGATCCCTGGGAAACATCCCTTGTGCAGACAGTTGTTCTGGGAGCAAGAAGACTAAGGCCTCGTTTACACGTGGAAACTGTGTCGTTTTGATGCATTTCAGCCTCCCGTTTACACGAGAACAGAGTGAAAACATTTTGGAAACTTGGTCCAGAGCGGAGCTTTTCTGAAACGCTCTGGCCTCCGTGTAAATGGATGATGCTTTTTGGAAATGGGGGCACTCGCACATGCGCACTATGGTTGCGACCGCCACAGTTTTCCGTGCATGCGCTAATAGATGAACAACACTCGCAATGGCGGATTCACGAGTGCGTCCGCGTACTTCGAGCAGCACGATTCCCAGTCGATATTTTCCTGTGTTTTTGCCGTTTTATAATTGAGTGTTGTGTGCAGCAGCAACCCAACCTCTTCATCAGTCCACACAAAGCCTCTCACATTGGCCATTTTGTAAATAATGAACAAATCTTTGCTGCGCATCCTACTGAGTCCCTCCACACATGCATGCGTTGCATAAACAAGCTTTTGCAAAAACCAAAAAACACCAATGGGAACTACATCGTTTTCACCACTTCTAGCATCTCAGTGTAAACGGAGATCATTTCTGAAACGTCTCCGTGTAAACAGAAGGCCGAAACGCATCAAAAATGGGGCCTAAAATTAAAAGGTCTAAGCTGAAGGCAAAGGTAACTGGTTCTTATATAGTACTTTTCTGCTCTACTTGAGCACTCTACTTTCTATCTACCATTTGTGTACACATTCACATGGTGACTAACACGTCGGCAACTTGGGGTTCAGTATCTTGCCCATGCTTTGGTATCCAGACTGGAGCAGCCAGGGATCGAACCACCAACCTTCCAATTAGTAAATGACCCGCTCTGCCTCCTGAACAGCAGCCACCCCTAAGAAAAGCTTTCAAATCACCACACTCACGTCTTCACTCTTGGACTTGTGCAGCACGTATCCTTTCTTCCACTGGCTGTCGGCTCCCTCGTTGGGCTTACGGATGTTGAACTCCACCTTGGTGCGCTCCTTGTCCTGCATGGCCTTCCACTCGTCCAGGGTCATCTCTTTGGGGCCTTCGCTTTTCACTTCTTCGACCTCGTTCTCTCTGGAATGCCAGGGACACACAACACTGTGGGAACTTGCCAATCCTCTTACCTCTATACATGCCCTCTAATCCTGAAGCCAAAAGGTCAGCGACAACGTTTAACAAATTTGCCCTCAAGGGTTACAATGGCAACGCGAACGCAGAAATACAGTTTGTGACAGTGAACAAAAACACAATGTGATGACATTAACTTTGCCCGGGGAGATTCCTTTACATCCAAATATCTGACTAGGAAATGGATTCTCACTTGTTCTCGGAGCCAGCAGGCGCGTTTTCCTCACCCTCTGGGGTCGTCTCAGGAGGAGCGGTTTGTTCAGGCTCACTGGGAACAAAGACACACAGCCCTCCTTATCAATAATGTTAAAGTGCCTCTAGCTGAAACATTAACTGTCCAAGCCTCCTCACAAATAAACAGCAGCACTTAAAGCAAGGGGGAAACATTCCAACATATCCCAACTGCAGCATCCTGTGATGTGACAAAAAAAGCAGAATCACTTCAAAAGAGGCTACGCACAGTCTGTACAACTATCACATGCGTGTCATTATCCTGCTGACAGCAGCGCTCGGACAAACAGGCCACGTGTCTGTTTGGGAAAACTCACCTCACTTCGTCCTTCACATTGCCCCAGTTGTGCGAGCCACTGCCACTGCGCTTCTCCTCACTCTTCGAATTGCTGGAGCGAAAACAGAAAGGCAAGACGGCCAACGGTTTCAAAATTCTCTCGGACCACAGTGCAGTTATTCTCATTAAGGGAACTGCTGATTATTGCCTGAGACAACATAAAGAAACACTTTCTTGAGATGCCATTTCTCTTGGACTCTTGCTGACTCTAGTCTAGTCAAGCGTGAGCACTTAAAAAAGGGGCCCATGTTTTTATTCTTGGATTCTACTGGAGAAGCTTTGCATGATTCACAGTTCAAAATAACCTTTTTTTTGGTCTTATACCGGGCTTTGGTGCAGCCCCCCAGTTTATTATCCATCTGAAACAAGCTATTTTAGCCCCTCCCCTTTAAACTAGCCTTCTTCTCATTGGCTGCCTCTCATAAACAGAAGGGTTTAACAGCCGGTGAGTGGGGTTTGTGTGCTCACAGCCAAAGCTGTGCCTGACATGACTATATTAGGGATATCCATCTTTCTGACATCATACAGAGCCAAGACTAGAAAAAAAAAAGCTTATTTATCTTTTGGTTTAGAAATGACTCGCACATATGCAAACCTCATTATTAGAAACTTTGCCCATATTTAGTATGAGCATCTCCTGTTGTGACAATATATACACATGACAAAATATGAAAATAACGAAAGCACAATAGGTTCCCTTTAAAGAACTTAAAGTTATCTCGTCATTCACAGAACACATGCACTGGTAAGCAATTTCTACTTATGATCTCAATTCACGCCATACTCACGATTTGTCACTGCCGCTGTGTCTCTCAAAGTCTCGTTTCCCACGCGAGTCAAAGCCATCGCCTCGGCCCATGCCCCGCCCTCTTCCACCACGCCCACCCCGGCCGCCACCACGCCCTCTCGGGGGCCTGTCTCCAGAAGGCCTGATGGACAGAAACGAATGTAATTTAAAACACGTGAATAAACATTATGCTAAAAGAAACATGGCCTCACCTAACAATAGTTGCAAGCCCTCAAACCCTGCATATGTGCTTTTAATGCTCCTATGACTGCACCAGCCGGCATGTCTAAAAAAGCTCTCCATCACACATCCCTGCTGCTCACTTTTCTGCAGTGAACTCGCCGCTTCCCTCAGGCTTTTCCTCAGCAGGTTTCTCAAAGCGGCGCTCGCGAGGTGGTCTCCGGTCCGGCCGCTTGTCTCCAGGTCGCCCTTCACCCTGTGCACCCTGGTGTTGGGAACCAGACTGGCCCTGCTGGTCTGCTCTTCTTCCCACCCGCCTGATACCTGCAAATCACAGAAGCACAAGTTAGAAAGAACGACTTTAGGTTCAGCTGTGGCAGTTTAAATTTCAACACATTTATGCCATGCGTGTTTAGGAACATGCAAAATTAAATATGAAGCAATGACGGCAGCTCCTGATGTGTGGTCTCATCTAATTTCTGTGGTATATACAATCAAAACTGTATTAAAGTTGGTTTCCATTTACATTAACACATTTCTGCTTTAGATGAATTCAATTAAAAACCAATAAACTATTAGATTAGCTAGGGATAATGACACAATCTGTCTTGGTTTCCCAACACGTGATTTTTTTTCCCCCTCTCACATTTGCTTTGCAAAGCTACAAGCTGCTAACCACCCAACACTGCACCTTCCTGTCAAATGCTACCAGAAACCATTTCTGCAACACAGACTCGCCAGTCTGCACTTTGCTGCTGGCTTTAACCCTCTCTGGTTAAAGCAGTGTGTGCTTATGCCCAGCTAACTTCACTCTGTGAGGCTTTATTTTTAGTCTGTCCTCTAATAACAGGACAGGGTCCATATTGACCTCACGCTGTGTTTCGCACAACCGAGCTGCAGCTAATGTTGCTAACAGGAGCTGCACATGACAGTTGCTACGAAAAGCCCAAAATAAACACGCATTGCTCATTAGCGGGAGAGCAGGTGCATTATTATTATTTATACAATTTTTTTTACCTTCTTTCTTCAGGGGGACCGGCGCCTGGGACTCCTCCTTTTTATCCAGCAGAGGGTTTTTTCTGTCCTTCTGTGACTCCTTCTTCGGCTGCTTGGCGGCTTGAGCCGCGGTCTTAGTGGAACCAGCGGCGGCCCCCTCCTTCTTCTTGTTTTCAGCAGCTTTCAGGATCTCGAAAGGGTCGGACTCATCGTCCAATAACTGGTCGAACCTATTGGTTACGACGCAGCCGAAGCCTTCTTGCAGTTGCCCGGGCATGATGGCGCCCCTTCAACGGGATTCACCTCCGATTCTACGAGGCTTGATGCGACCAATTCGCTGGATGCTGCCGCAAGATGGCTGGGAGAGCTGCCCCTTCTCTTCCGGTGCGAGCATTATCCGGGACATCGTACCGCGCGCACCCATAGATATGTATACATAGATACCGCCTTGATAGCTGCCTACGTATGCCTACGTCACCGCCATATTGGAGGGGGCAAAAGCGTCCACCATAAC
>JAVDPK010026782.1:0-27940 GCA_034780415.1 Cichlasoma orientale
CGACTTGGTCATTGCCATTCTGGCAACAGCAAATTTATAACGCCGTGTCTGAGGGTTAAAGTAGGTTCGCTGTGAATCGTCTTTTGATCTAATGCAATATAACAATATATAATAATATAAAATTATATAATACAAAACGGAGGCTGAACGTGCCTGAAATGAAGAGTAATGCTTTTCGCATTAAACGAACCCTTCTCTCAATATTTCCTTAAATTTACCATTCTGAAGCTTTCTTTCTGAAGCGACTTTTTTCCCGGTTTCCCGTCTTAACGTTTCCCAGGAAACGGGAAATGGTTCTGATCGCATTTCCCGGGAATCCCGGGTCCCGGGATTAAACCCTAGTGTACAGCTCTGCTTCAGAGCTCCGGGACAAAGAAAAAGGAGTTTGACAGCAATGTCATTCAACTGATTTTAGCAAAAGTGTATTTATTCATGTTTTACAAATATTGTGCTGCTCTTAAGCCTCTGGGGAAACTGAAAATTCCTTGTTTCCCTTCTCTTTGTTCTCCTCTAACCTTGAAAACCTGAGAAAAACAATTTGATATAGACTGTCCACAAGAGGAATGGATAGAGCAAAGCTTTCTCAACAGCTGCTTGCACAAATTGATTTTCTAGCCCTTGCACCAATGACACGTAACGTAAGTGTTAAAAGTATTGTGCATGTACCGGGGAGGGAAGAACAAGCCAGTGCTTGACATTTTTAGTGACCTTGTCAGCGGTGATGCAGCATTAATCCAGGTTTACATTGCTGATGTGTTCTCAGGATGTCGTGTGTCATAATAAAAGTACAATTATGCTGAGCGACTTCTTACGTACACATGAAAACCACTAATTAGCTGAACATATAATTATCTTCTTTTGCAGCCATAAATGCAAAAATTCATAGAGAACACACAAAACATCAAGAGTTCAAGGAGCAGCCCGAGTTTCTCGTGTGGCCCCTTGAGAAAAATGTGAACCATGTCGCTATTTCAATTCAACATGAGGATCTTAGTTGTCTATTAAATTCCCTCCTTCTTTCAACAATTCCTGTCTTTATATGCAAAGAGAGCTATCCAATTAACACAAAAATGTTTCTAAAATAATCAATATGTGTTTTGATTTCTAGCTACAATACAGCTGTTAAAAATCAGCTTGATTACTATCTATACTGAACATGCAGCATGTTAAACTGAATCTAAATACAATCCTCTTTTTTTTTTAAAAAAGCATCTCTTTTGCAGGAACACCTTTACACAGTTTTCACTCGCCCATCCAAATCATTGAATTCAGGTGTTCCAATCACTTCCATGGCCACAGGTGTATTAAATCAAGCACGTAGGCATGCAGACTGCTTCTGCAAACATTTGTGAAAGAATGGGTCGCTCTCAGGAGCTCAGTGAATTCCAGCGTGTTGCCATGATAGGATGCCACCTGTGCAACAAGTCCAGTCATGAAGTTTCTTTGCTAGTAAATATTCCACAGTCAGCTGTTAGTGGAATTATAACAAAGTGGAAGCAATTGGGAATGACAGCAACTCAGCCACGAAGTGGCAGGCCACGTAAAATCAGAGCGGGGTCAGCGGATGCTGAGGCACATAGTGTGCATAGTTCGCCAACTTCTTGCAGTCAGTTGCTACAGACCTCCAGACTTCATGTGGCCTTCAGATTAGTTTGAGAACAATGTACACAGAGAGCTTCATGGAATGGGTTTCCACATCCAAGCCATACATTACCAAAGCGTCAGATGCAGTGATGTAAAACACGCCGCCACTGGACTCTAGAGCAGTGGAGACGTGTCTCTGGAGTGATGACTCATGCTACATCATCTGGCAATCCAATGGTCGAGTCAGTGTTTGGCGGTTTCTAGGAGAAAAGCACTTGTCTGACTGCACTGTGCCAAGTGTCAAGTTGGTGGAGGAGGGATTATGTGTGGGGGTCTTTTTCAGGAGTTGGGCTCGGCCCCTTAGTTCTTAATGCTTCAGTATATCAAGACATTTTGGACAATTTCGTGCTCCCAACTTTGTGGGAACAGTTTGGGGATGGCCCCTTCCTGTTCCAACATGACTGCACATCAGTGCACAAAGCAGCTCCATAAAGACATGGATGAGTGAGCTCGGTGTGGAAGAACTTGACCGGCCTGCACAGAGTCCTGACCTAGTCTGACCTCCCAAATGCGCTTCTGGAAGAATGGGCAAAGCTGGTATAGCTGCAAAGGGTGGGCCAGCGTCATATTAATCAATTAAGAATTGGATGTCACTCAAGTTCAAATGCGTGTGAAGCCAGATGAGTGTGTACTTTTGGCAATATAGTGTATTTAAATATACTGTATGTAAATGTTGAAGCAGTTTTGTTGGGCACTGAGTAGATGCTTCAGTGTTGGTACTGGAAAAAAGGCGCTAGCAATATTACATTTTGCAGTCCTGACTTATCCTGCTGCGGTAGTGATTAAACTATCCCAGCAGTGATTCTGTAATCTTTAGGCCACCTTTGCCTGTTGGCTAAAGTTATACAAAAGCAATTAAAACCACTTTTCCTGCAGATGCCGTTCCCAAGCCGGGAACTTGTTTACTTCCTCGTATTTATATGGATCAGTACATAAGATCATACTGCTAGTGTTCAGATGGTACAGTACTACATATGGATAAAAATATGCCATTTTATTTACACCATGACATGAATCACTACAAAAGCAAAATAACATTCACAATCATCACACTCAGTTTGTATAAGGAATGGTGTTCATCACAGCTTAATCTCTGCCTTGTTGCTGCTAAAATTAACCAACTGACCGACTGCAGCTGCTTATGAAGGCAAATTAATCCCATGCCAGATGCAGATTAGATAAAAACGAGTGGAGTGAGGGAGTTGGGAGTGGGGGAATAGTCCTATGTCAGGGGTTGTAAATGAAAGAAAGACTGCCATGGTTGCAGGATAATACACATGTGAGGATTAGTTTAGGTTAAGGCAGGAAAATTAATCTTTGCAGGGCTTCTGGCTTGTGAAAATTGCGTAACAGATAACATACACATAGCTGAGTATACAAAGGTTATCTTAATACATTTAGCAGTTCTAGAAGCATTGAATAGAACTGGGATTTCTCTCCAATTACATATCTCCATAGTAAATACTTGTATGTATTCAGGTTAAGAGGCCTTGGGGTTTACTTTAAACCCTCTTCTTACTCTGGTTCCATTACGCGGCTGATTCATTTCTGCCCCTATACCCACCTCTGAGCAAAAATGAAAAAAGTGTAAACAGAGAGTGAAATGCTAACAAAACGAAAAAGAAGGGGGGAAAAAACAACCCTGCAGGTTATTTTTTTGTGTGTCACAACCATTATAAGTCATCAGTGGTGCTCCCAGCACGCTGAGTAAATGTGGGCCCTCAGTAGGAGGGCCTTCCCCATGGATCAGCCAGTGTGAGAGCAGAGAAGCTAAGCACTCTCCTGCTGCAATTAAAGAGCAGCCCATCAATAAATGATGAATGTCAAACACAGCATGATGTTTGACCTGGTAAGAAGACTAGTATCCTATGTAGATCCACGGTCACAGTAGGGCAGGAAACAAGGGGTGGCATGATGGAAACGGAGAGAGGAGACAAGAGGACGTTAAGAGCACCCTGCTGCAAATGTCACTTTGCCCCATTCACCAACTTCTCAGAATGTGGCAATGGACATTCAAGATGCAGCAGCTGTCATTTCTTAAGCCATCCTCTGACATTTGGGATTCTGGGCAGCATGCCCTGTGCCGGCATAGGAAGTTGGATAGAGGACGTGGGGTTTCTCTATCAGCCAAGGGCACAGTGGAAGAGATGGCTCAGGACAATGGCTGGTCATCACATTAGCACCAGAGAATATTTTTGAAACTGAATACACTGTTATCCACTTTAGGGAGAACTCTCTGAACTCCTCATGTCTGATCTCAGAAAAGTTAAAGGACGTGGCAGTAAGGCAGTAATATCTGATTTCTTTTTATGACATGGGGGTCACAAAGACACAAACTTAAGTATGCTTAAGCTCTGTTTAAAAAAAATAAATCAATACTAATACTACTACTAATAATAATAATAATAATGAATATTGGGATACTACTGCCCTTCTCAGCACTGTGGGAAGGCTTCCTTCTCTTGCCAGTTCTACCAGTGGAGGGAGTGAGATGAGTCAGACTTGCTGTTTCAGAACCTCCCTGCATGTAGTAGAAGCCCACAACAGTTGACACTCACTGCATGGAGATGCTTTCGTTTAAGTCCAACAATAAAAATATTTGTGTCTACTTACATTAGAAACTTGGATTCTAAAGATAAAATCAACAGGTTACACAGACTGTAACTATAGATAATTTAATCTCTTGCTATGACATATTAAAGGTACATTCTTTTATCTTTAATACACATCGTGTTTTATTTGTTGTACGACTGATTTTTTTGGTGCTACATGTCAAGGGATCGGCTTAAACAGAATGAAATGATTATCTGTAGCAACACAGCAGATAAACTTTCCCACAAAGTTAATATCTTTTCAGTGCATACCTGTCTGTTGCTGCTGTTGGTAGGGTCCATGTGCTTATGTGTTTAAGCAAATAAATATTATTTGGAGTAAATAAACAACTTACACATAAAGTTAACTTTTGTTCATGAAAGAAACTCACAAGCAGCCGCAAAAGGTACACAAAAATGTGTTTGTCATCGTGTCCAATATCATTCTGTTCAAAACACACGGCATCAAAATCTACAACAGGAACTGTAACTTCTGGGGGACAAAAAGATCAAACATGGAGTTAGAAGTTATAAATAAAACATTTAGTGTTACAGCATTTCAGCTCAGACTGTTGTGCTATAAAATATTTATTGTGAAGTACTGTACACTGCACAAGAATAAAAGAAATCTATATTTTTTGGTATGCCTGATCCCTGAAAATTTTTCTTTTTTTTTTTTCCCAAACATTTTTCCAACTTCTCATTCTCAGGATATCAAACTAATTCTTATTTGAACTAAAATTCTTTTATGGGCTGCCATCAATAAGACCTGTTACTAGTACATGAACATAGTTTGATATGGTATTCAGTCTTATTTTACTTCTGAGTTGTAATACAGATAAATGATCATCCACAGAGGTATGGTTTATTTTAAGAGTTTCAGTCAGGTTTAAGAATTCATCACAGTACAGAAAGGTTAGGAATGATCTATTTATGGCCTCATCTCTGAGCTTGTCCTGCTAGATCTCAGTGCAGTGTTCAACATTGTTGACCATAATTTTTTATTACAGAGATTAGAGCATGCCATAGGTATTAAGGGTACCGCGCTGCAGAGGTTTGACTCATATCTAATAGATTATTATTTATTAGATTATAGTTTGTTCATGTAAATGGGGAGTCTTCACACACTAAGATTAATTATAGAGTTCCACAGGGTTCCATGCTAGGACCAATTCTATTTACATTATACATGCTTCCATTAGGCAGTGTTATTAGATGGCACAGAATACATTTTCATTGCTATGTAGATAATATCTTTATCTATCTATGAATAAAAACATCTTAGAAACATGGTGTCCGGCATTACCTTGGCCTCCAGTAACACTGTGAGGAATCTTGGAGTCATTTTTGACCAGGATGTGTTCTTCAGTGTGCATATTAAACAAATATGTAGGATTGCCTTCTTTCATTTGTGCATTATCTGTTTTTATTTAAGGCTCTGAAATGTATTCAAAGTATAAAAGTTAGCTCTAAGGAGCTCATTTCTACCAGCTATTTTGTACAAAGCTACCTGAAATTCAATATTATCTTATTATTATATTAATAATAAGTAAATAAGGACTTTATTTCAACTTAAATTCTAATTCTAATGAATATACTTAGCTTTAGTAATCTGTTATAAAGAAAACAAACAGAGAAAAACAAAGGGAATTTAAAAAAAAGCTGTTGCTTGCATCGTATATAGGAGACTCTCCCTCCACACCCGAACAGAAATCTAACTATAGTCAAGGGGTTGTTGCACATGTGTGAACCCTAAGATCAGTGTGGGGAAAAAATTGCTCAGAAATGTCACAATAATTTTTATTGTGAGCACTAGAATTTAAGTACAAGCTGTGATCAGCTGACCTGTGCTGCTGCTGGTCTTTGTAGATGTACACAACAGAATTCAACAAGATAGACACAGATGTTCACTGAGGCAACTCCTTGTGACAAGGGAGCAGCCAAAAGTAGCTTTATAAGCAGATGTTACATTAAGTATTATGGCTGATTTCCCACCCCTAGAAAACATAATATAGCTATTTTAAAGGTGGAATACAGTGAGTGAATCTATTCAGCATCATCAGCTTAAATTTAAATTCATGTCTGATACCCTGGTATACTGGCCATGAACACTACAGCTGCTCTGTACCAGTCCAGCATCGTGCATTACTCTAAATTTCAGCACAGTACTGCATAGCATAGCCTGCACTAAACTGCCTATTATCTTCATGCAACCTTTGAATAACACAGAATTAGTGTACTTTAATTTGCTTTGCAGGCAATTTCACAAGAACATAGCAACAAATCATGTACTGACCCAATACAGTATGTGATAAAAAAAAATAATACAAATAAAATAAAATGAGGACTTTACATATAAGCTTTAAATTTCTAGTTTATCAAATGTCACTGAACAGTCCTTCCTCTTCTTCCTCTCCTATCCTGTCTTTCTTACATCTTTTTCCATCCCTGAGTGATGTTGTCTGACATTCTTTTTTCTCCCTGGGAAATGCAGCACCTGTATCTTTAACCAGCAAACGCACCGTGTGAGAACCTGCACAGGCACTTTCTGTATGTTTGCTAATATCTTTGAGCTGTTAGAAATGCTGCATTTGAAATTACCTGCCACTTAGAAAACTTTATGCGTGCTCCTTTTCTGTTACGCTGGTTAGATGCTGATGTTCCAGCAGTCACAGCTTATTAACACCTGCACCAAAAACACCGTTCTGAATGTCCCGGCCCACTTCAACTTTAACCCCTGACTGTATTCCTATAAATGATGCATAGATTATATGTTGTTTTGTTTTTTTTGTCATGTACAATAAGCACCAATAATGGGCTCATCAATAGGACTGTCATGTTTGAAGGCACACAGTGACGGGAACACCTGACATGCGTTAAACCTGAATTAATGAGCCTGTTTTGAAAAAATTAAGGAGTAGAAAGTTGATATATTTGTGTAAATGTAGGGAGTAAAAGTAAAATAATTCTTCAGAAATAAATACTCAAGTAGATATCTGAAAATTCTGCTTTAGTAAAGTAATGAGGCATTTGGCCTTCATTACTTTGAGCCCCATCTGTCCATTACTCTTTAAGAACCTGCTGTTTCTGTGTATACCTTCGGGTCTGTTCACGAGTAAATAAAATTGAACTGTGTGATTTGAGCTGTCACTGGTCATACCTGCAGTATCCACTGTGACCCTGTCAGCTGTTTCTAGCCTCCAGGAGCAGCAGGACCATAAGTGAAGTGTCCCAAACTGCAGCCCATATTCTCTGGACTGAAAGACAGATGCAAACACCTTCAAGCAACAGCGCTGGGAAGCGATGCGCATGCATGTGCAGACAAACAAAAACAACCAAAGACAGTCAATCTACTGTCAGTGCTCAGTTACATACGAAAAAATAAATTAACACACCCTTTTAAAAGCTTCATATGCAATAACTGCACTCGTTTCTAATTTCTAAATAACTCGAGCAAGTCGAGTATTAAGTGTTTGGTGTGAAATGTCAGATCACAAGAAATGACTGGTCTACATTATAAACTAAAACGTGTTATAATGGAGTTGTAGGCAGTTGGCAGACACGATGCCTGATTTTTCATCCTTTAGCAAACGATCTTCATTAGTCAATCTTAGCCAGCTGGATCGTTCAGAATTATGCTAGCACTGCAGAAAATAAGAAGAGTGTGAAGAGGCTGCATAAACACAGAAGCTGCTTCCTTCAGGCTCAAGGATGAGCTCTGATTAACCATGTCCTCCTAACTGTGTCATCTCTCAGCATGAAATGGGGCAGGTAGGAAAACGGCGAAACAAGGCAAAGGGACGTGGAGAAATGGAAAAGTGGGGAATTAAATGTAAAAATAAAGAGGCTTAAGAGTGAAACAAGAAGTTATAAATATGGTAGCTGTCACTGTGAATGTAGGAACACGAGGAGCATGTCCTGTCAACCCAGGACTCTCGCCTGACTTGTCAACCACCGACACACACCTCTCTAGCTGTGCCAGCTGCCAGGACAACTGAGATGGCCGGCTGATCTTGCAGAGGGTTTGTATTACCCTCCTGCAACCAAGAAGCTCCACTGCTTGATGTCAGCTCCGCTATTCAGGGAAGTGTTTATTTGCCATTTAGGGTTTAACTATGCCCCGAGCCAGAGGCCTCAGTTTGTGTAACTCTGTCCCTATCGGGTTCAGCTACCGTGTGTACTGTGTCAGCACATCAGTCTGCCATGTCACCGACAGCCTAGAAGGTGGATCTCGTGGGTTTAATTGGAAAACATATTGCAGTCACAGTTTTCTTGGTATGCTAAATGTGAATTTATCCAGAGGTGGTTATGAATCATTGCAATATAGGGAAACATCCAAAATCTGTGAATATGACTTGCAGTTTGCCTTTTGTTCATTCATCACTGTGCACAATAACTGACCAAAATACATTTTTGAGCAAAGGGGGACTCGTACAACTTTGCATGCAGAAGAAAGCAGCCAAGTGCACAAAGCAGCCACCGCATGCACAAGAGTTTGCTCTTGGCGAATGCTAGAGGGCGTACAGCTCTCACAGGTAACTCTCAAAGTTACAACGCTCAAGGTTCGGTTCTGCTTCTGTGAATCAACCTAACTTTGACAGCACACCCTGTTATGACTGGTTTTTGGCCAACTGGACTGACAAGTACCACTGGATTACTTTGATACGGCAGGAAAAAAAGGGAAGCTTCTCAGGCACTTAATTTACTAAAATTGGAATTTTTCCAAATTGCAGGAATTGATATCCTCAAAAATGACAAAAATGTTAATATCTATGGAGAGCAAAGGATATTTACTGGGCTTCAGATTCACAAGTTGGCAACATAAGCAAACTTGAAGAAAAACTTTACATAAAAGATAAATATATGACTGCAATTTCATTTTAGTTACAGAGATTTTAAACAAAGGTACAGCATTGCTCTTCATCACATTGAAAATTACATTTGGTGCAGTGTAATCAAAATCCGTGTTTGGTAACCCTCCACCCACGCACATTTTCTCCAGACTCATCTAATCTTATTTATTGCTGGTGCAATCCCTTTAATTTTGGGACACAAAGATGAGTGGCCAAGCTACAGCGACGCATTATCATCATTCATTCTCACAGAGATACACACACACACACACAATACAGCTGCAACAAAAACACAGTCCAAGGGCAGCTCCTTCCACAGCATGTTTCTGTTTAGTTTAATTCAATAAGGATGATTTAATTCTATGGTTTTCCAATAACTTGCAAACCCTATATATGAAACAGACCTTAGTTGATTTACATCATTAACAATACATGTTCTTACAAACGTTGTTGTTTTGGTCTTTTCATTAGAGACTGAATATCAGCTGACTTTACATTTACATTATCTTTGCTTCAGTTTTGCTGCAAAGCAGAAAACAGTCACGTGTTCTCACACCACCACAAAACAGTAATGGGGGAGGTGAGTGGACAGGCTTACAAAGTGTCTGACTTCAACACCAGAGACCTGAGTGTGCATCCCACCTAGTCACAGCCTACAAATGGTTTATATTGGTTTTTCCTCTTCTTGGTTTCTTTCTCTGCTTTTCTTGTGGTAGTTCAGCAAGATCAGCATGTTTCTCTTTTGTCGAGTGTATGTGGATTTATTCTAACAAAAATGTACTAGCTGCTTTGTTGGTCTTACAGTATGGAAATAGCTGAGATAGTCTGAAGGGCTAACACGCATTTTCAATATGGTCCACTGGTTAAATGTCTGTCATGAATTATGCAGCAACCTTTTACTTCAGTAGAGAACAGTTCATCTGTTTTACTCCGACTGACAGAGGTGACAAAAGCGGAAACATTTTTTATGTACCCCGGGAAATTGGTTGCCACACGGGACACAATAACAGGGATACAAAGAGTTGAGCACCAACAAAAAAGAAATACACAACAAATATGCAGAAAAAATATTGCAGTAGATTTCACTATACACAGAAACAACCAGACAAGCAAATTAATGCCAAGCCAAAACCACCAAATAGTAATAAAATGCCTACAGGTACTTCCAGCAGTTGTACTAACTTCACGTTTGGACACTGCACACTTAGCATATTGCTACACATGTGAGGACATGACGGTCTTGATGCAGATACTTCTTGAAAGTATTGACACAAGAATATTTCCAGGTTATTTACATATTTACCAAGCACTTTACAAAGCTGTTTCGCATCACCGTCATCCATGCGTCTCCAGCTTCCTGCAGACTAAATGCGACAATGTAAAAAAAAAAAAAAAAAAAAAATGTGATAAGAAACCAACACCAAGGGTGTCCCAGTTCAGGTGCTGCATCCTTCTTAAGGCCGTTACACATCGGACGCGTTACGTAAAAATGACACAATTCCAAATCTTTCGGATTCAAACTTGTCGTGTAACCTACATATACGTTACGTTTTTGCAAATAAATCATCTTCATAAAACACACTGTGGAAAAAAATGAAGTCGATATCAAGCAATGATGTAATGAGGTCCTGATGTTTCTAAACAAGAGAAGGAAGAAACAGATTCTGGGTTCATCCTACTCATAAGAAAGCAGCAGCAGGGAGAGTTTCATGGTTTGATCCCGGAGTTGAAACCGCATCACGGCTGCTTTCGCGCATATTTCACAATATCAGTGGGCAGTTTGAAATCTTGTTGGCAAAGTTGGGATCACATCTGAGGAGGCAGAGAATAATTTCAGAGAGCCGACTGGCCCGGAGCAGTGTTTAGCTGTGTGTCTGACTTTGCTCCCAAGTCATTCTCGCCCCACCTGTCATGAGCCCGCACCTTACCAATGGGGTGCGCCCCACAGTTTGAGAAACACTGCCCTACACTGACAGTATACTGTCTATACTGTTGTTACACTAGATAGTATACAGTTGGTGGAACTCAGAGAATGAATTTAATCATCATCAGCTTAAATTCACATTCATCGTTGCTACACTTGTAACCGAGCACTGACCATGAACACCACAGCTGCTCGGCACCAGTCCAACACAGTGCTTTACTGTAAATTCACCACAGTACAGCAAAATAAGCTGTTAACTAGTATTTTTCATGCAGCCAATTAGAATATTACACATAATCTTTAAATTTACTTACCTTATTATCTTATACTTGTCCTGTCATTTTTCCATCTTTCTCTATCACTGAGTAAAGTTATCTCTAATTCTTTTCTCTCATTCTCTGAATACAGCAGCTGTAACTTTAGCTAGTGACACTTGGTGTGATAAACTGCACACAAACAGTTTCTGTGTTTGCTGATATTTGTTGAGCAGTTCAGCATTTGGAATGACCTGCCACTTAAAAATGTTACTCGCGTTATGCTTGTTTCTCTTCAGTAGTGCTAGCTAGATGCTGAAGTACCGGGACCAGAACTTAGAGACCTCTGCACTCATTTCAGCCCACTTTAACTTGGGCATAGCCCCATAAATGATACATAAATTATGTGGTTTACCTTTTTCATCTCTTTGTATGCGATAAGCCCTGGTGATAGGTAACAACTTCCCGCAAATGCATTAAACCTAAAGTAACGAGCCTGTTTTGAAAATATAAAGAGTAGAAAGTACAGATAGTTGTGTTAAAATATAGGCAGTAAAAGTAAGTTGTCAGAAAAGTAAATAGAAAAACACTTAAGTAAAGTGCAGATAATAATTCTATTTAAGTACAGTAAGGAAGTATTTCTAATTCCTTACTTCCCACCTCTGCCAGCCGAGGATCTGCTGGGAAAGTGGGTCTAAAATCCTCTGTGGATTGGTCACAAAACACTGCAGAGAGCTCTTTGTGAAGATGTCACACATTTAGTGAGCTCCGTGACGGCAGACGTCCCCCAAGGTTCATGCACATGCAAAAATAGCATGTTTGACTGACAGGCCAAAATACAACCAGGGATTTCCACTCAGAGCCGTGATTTACATATTAAAGTAAGATATCACCCCACAAAAGTGGGTGAAGGTTTGGCATGACTTGAAGTAAATGCTACAGAAACCGTATATACATATTTTTAAGACAGGCGGCACAGCTTTCCTGCATCACATGTAGCTTTCAGTGTTTATGAGGATCAACGTGAGAAACGAGCTGTAATCTGCTGATGCAGGGATGTGGAAGTCACATGAAGCCTGCTGACCTTGTCATGTACCAAACAGACACACTGATTGACAGAGTTTTCTCTCTGCCAGCTGCCTCCCAGCTGAAGTAAAATACTGTCTCTTCTGTACTGGAACAAGAAATGTCTTAGCATATTACATCATCAAGAAGGAAGATTTAAGGATGTGAGGACAGTTAAAAACTGCCATAAACATATATAGAAGATTATCAGGGTTTAAGCCAATTAAGGGTTAAGCAGGTTGTTAAACATAGATTCTTTCTAATAATCAGGAGCCTCTCTTTTTGCAAAACAATGTACAATTGTATTAAGTAAGAAAAAAACATTTTTTCCTATTTGCTCTATGACTTTTGGAGAAGCTGTCCTACTGAGTTATGTTCTCAGTTTCTAATACAGCATGACCATTAAAATCGAAATATGGTCCCCTTCGACGTAAAATAGACAAAGCTTTAGGACCACCTTGGAACTGAAAGTCACTAATATATGAGAGTGCAGTGTCTGCTTCTCAGTCAGATCCACCCCTCACTCCTGACATCTGGTTTTTAAAAAAGCCAAGAGGCACAAGTCAAGGCTTCAAAACAGGATTTCAAAACCTCAGAGTGATGCCATGCTGGCTATGCCCATCTTTTACATATAGCTTATGTCAACCACTCATATCACAGGAAACCACCACCACGTTTTTGTGTTTTGACACACCAGAGATGAAAAACTGCTATTGTGTCAACCAGCGGTCAGCTTAATAAAACTGGTTACATCTGAGGGCAGGGTTTTATTCCTGTTTTAACCCCACCATATATCATCAGCTGTGTTTTGATTTCTCTTCTCAGCTGCAAGTATGAAGGAATTCCCCTTGAGCATGGAGCAGGCAAGTCCTAAGTGATTCTTGTTGCAGGCCTGTCGGCACAAGTGAATCGCCAAGATAGTAACCGCATTTTCAAGCGGCTCAAACGTCAATCGCAAATATTTCTGAACTGGTATTTTGCAGCACTCAGGCATTCTCGAGCATCTTGGCATAGCGCTGTTTTGTCATGTCCACAGCTGCACACTACACATCATCATTAATGCGTCCTCGGCACAAGTTCAGAGGTCAAGAAGTGCAGCTGAGAGATGGCTTGAAATGATGACATCGTTAGCTCGGTGCCACTGGGCAGCGTGATGGCAGGCAGAGGGTATGCAAGGTGGCACTGCAGGGTGGCGGGACAGAAATAACACAAGTGTAAATTTCTGCTATGCCCTCTCGGCCAACGGAAACATGCTCGCGTTCTCCATCTAGCACTTCGCTATCACCTCGCGCCTGGCAGTGGACGCTAGAAGTGGACACTCAGCCTGATCTCACAAAATAAATTCTGTTGTGTCCAAGAGGGGTGTTGAATCCAAGGTTAACAGTATTTGTGTTGGCATGAAATTAGTGCTTCTGTTTCAAGTGTACCCAGAAGATGATGAAATTAGACAGGGCACTCTGCATCAGATCACTCAGACAGAATGCATAATTTCATTCAAAGGCACATTAACTTTGAGGCAGCTAATGAAAGAGATGGAAACACAGAGACGGAGACAGTTTCAATTGGTTCGAGCGAGCGGAGATAGTTGCCAAGGAGATAAGTCGTGTGAGTGTGAGGTGTGACTTCTGCGTCACAGATTTTTTTTTTAAAAATATAATTCCCCTTCCTCTCTTTAATGCGTCTCAGTCCTTCGTTCATACGTCAGACGTAATATTTCCGCCCCTCGCAACCCCCACCAACACAGAGTGGGGGGGGGGGGGTCAGACGAGGTGGCGGCCTTGTCTGTTTTCTTTTCCCCAAGATCACCATCAAAGTCATGGCTTCACATCTGAGGAGTGAAGGCAAAATATTTTTGACTGTCACATCTCCCTCCTGTTCACAACTAGTCAGCAAGTGTGAGGATGTTCTGTCAGCGCATACCATTCTCAGCACACACGCGCGCACACGCACGCACGCACGCACTGGAGGAGAGAGATGACATTTGCACCATGTGCAGCATTTCAGCGTTTCCCTAAATCAGCCACGGAAGCCATATTTAGAGGTGATGAAAGGATTTGGGATGACATTTAGATTCTACCTTAATTATTGGACGGGGTGTTGCACGGCTGCGTGCACACTTGGTCGAGCTATGCACACAAGCTGACTGGCGTGCATAAATAAATACTGTATATTCATACCTTCCCCCACTGCTGTGTGCTGCCCCGTTACATAAGGAAGGACACAAACATTTTTACCCTCGTTAAGGGTCTATATTTTACAATATCCCTGCCACATGACCTTGTATGTTATCACTAATAAGCTTTGTCACTCTGTCTGTAGGTTTGGGCACTTTGCGTAATGGATGCTCCTATAAAATCTGAAGGATTGATGCCACTATTGTGCAGTGACCATGTCAAATTTGTAAAGCTTGCTGGTTTGTTCGAGCGTGTTTCCTTAAACTTTTTTTTTAGATATACTCTAATATTTGACATTATCAGATTGTACGTTCAATAATAACCAGTCCACGTTTTCTGTTTTACTCTGTTGAACTAACATTGATTTACTTTACTTTTACTTTACTCTCTTTTACCGTAACTTTCCAGTCATTGCTGCTTCCTTGAACACCCATTAAAGCAAACAATAAAATTAAATCAGCGTCTGCTGAACGATTGTTGTGCTGTCCAGATTTCAGTTCATCTTTGAAAGCAAGCACACTGACTAGCTTTTAAATCTTTGTAAGCACGTCAACATTACATTACATTATGCAAACGTGCGGTGTTGACAGTAAAGACACATGTTGCAAAAACAGGGCGGGAAACAAAGCACACGGGACCGGAAGGGACGCAGCACAGATCCTCATTAGTAGACAAGTCACCGATCGACGCAGGCTGAGACGCTGTACATGACAGAACACAAAATGCCCAACCCCTGCTGCTCCCTCCATTCAAAGTCCTCGTGATTTGAACTTCAATGAAGAAAAAACTCAGTTCGGGGAGACAAATGTCCCCATCAATTCTCCTCCAATCTGATGGATGTCTCAGAGGGAGCCACAGCAAGGAGTTTCACAATCACTCATGCCTCCCTCCCTTATCATTCACAACACCTTCCTGCCTGGCAAATGTCAGCGTGTCATAGCCTAACCTAACTCTGCAATGCACGTGTGTGTTATATGTGCTCCGTGTGTGTGTGTGTGTGTGTGTGTGCGCGCACAGGGCGTCGAGACATCTGAGTGTGAGATGGATTGGAGCAGTGATGTGGAGGCAGCAGGATGGTGAGGGTAGAGAGGACAGCTACCGTGAAACGTCTCCCTGTGCCTGTATTAGTCAAAGCAATTCCATCTATCATCCCCGTCTCCACTCCTCACCCCCTTGACTCAATTGTCATTCTGCCCTGAAGAGTGTGATGGATAGATTCCACTTGCTGTTTATTCCAACGCTATGGAAAAAAAAAAAAAAAAACACAACTCTGTTTCGCAACACTTTAACAAATTTTGTGATTGTTTGATTTCACCTTCTCGACGTACGCAGTGGGTTTGGGTGAGAATGTGCTTTACAAGCAAACTGCCTGAATGGAAAAAAGAGCACGTAGATTAACTCATAATAGATAGACACCATAGAATGGTGGAATAAATATTTGAATAAAATGTAATTTCTTTTTAACAAAACATACTAGATTATGTGAAACTCACCATAACTGTGACCGACCCTTCAGCCTGCAGTGCTTCTAATGGCCAGCAGGGATGACACCTGGTCCTCTAAATTAGTGGTTTTTATAAAAAATGAGCTACAGATCAGTATTATATGCCAACCAAAAGACAGTAAACATGCGACTCCAACGCTAACTGCGAAACAACAAAACCCCGATTCCAAAGAAGTTGGGACACTGCAAAATGTAAATAAAAGCAGAATGATTTGCAAATCTCATAAATCTATATTCTGTTAACAATAGAATACAGAACTAATCTTTAAAATGAGACATTTCATTATTTAATGAAAAATATCAACTCCTTTTGAATTCGATTGTAGCAACACATCTCAGGCTCGGCCTGGGCAACAAAAGAGTGGAAAAAGAAAAAGTACTAACAAGAAACAGCTGGAGGAACATTTTCTAGCTAATTATGGAAGGTCTTCATGCCTTGAAGCTCAGGTGCACTTGGGCACGAACTGATGGCCGGACAGCATGGAGATGGCTTGGCTGATGCGACAGGTGCTGGAGTGGCACCGTCCTGAAACACTCTGGAACACCACTCTTACGCACTTTTGGGATTATTTTAGTGTCTGCAGATTCTCGTCCTGCCTGTGTGGAGTAGAAGGTGTGGGAGTGTGGGGTAAAAATACCCCCGTCATCAACTCGTGGGGTCAATAAAATCCATTTTTGAGTGGAGAGTGCAACATTCTTGATGCTTCTCTGATGACAAGGGCAAATCTGATTCTTATATTGTGCTGAGATATTCATCTTAATCCTGGACCTGGTGATGATTAAATAGAGAAGGGCTCTGTTTGTCACCAGGCCCATCAAACACCATCCACCTGCTCTCCGTGGATTCATCTCTTCAAGCGCAGTGACTCCTGAACCTTTATCATCAGGTCAGATATATGCTATCAACACACACTCTGGCAGCCACATAATCTGTCCAAAACCAGAAGAATTAAAGGGGAATCTACTACAAACCGGCTCCAGGGCACATGGCTCGCTCACAGAGAAGCCTGCAATGCTAAAGCTTTCAGACTGTAAGTCATGCTAAAGTACTTTAGGACCCGAAAATCAAGCAGAGTAGAAAAGTGTTGCATAAGTCTATCATACCATCTATTATAACAGCATGGCTTTGTAGTAGAAGAGTCCGGGCGTTGAACTGGCCTGCCTGCACTCCAAACTCTTCACCGATTTAAAACATTTGGCACATCATAAAAACCCAAAAATACATCAGAACTGTTGAGCAGCTGGAGTCCTGCATCAGACACGAATGGGACAACGTTCTTTTCCCAAACGTCCAGCGACTGGTCTCCTCAGTTTGTTCATGAAAAAAAAAAAAAATCATGCACATATTAATATTTTTAGGGTAACTCTCGTTCTTGAACTATACGCAGACGAGTGCAAATTTAGGTACAGAAAAAATGTTTAAAAACAAATTCAGCTTACATCAGCGATCCTTACAATAAATAGTCAAGGCCCTCCAGGCAGTCAGTAAATAATATCCCGCACATAATCACACATCATTCATCTGTACTCATGAGCAGATGGGATGGTGTGGCTGACGTGATGGTGATATCTTCCAATCAATCATTTTTAGAACTGAAGTGATAACTGCTATAATGTCACATGGGAGGAGAGTAAAGGTGAGCTATGACCTTCCCTGGATTACACACAGAGCGAGTAATCTGTTGCGACTGGAGGACACACCTCACTGCACCTTAAATTATTCCTTCAATGTCTCTCCCCCCGACCACAGATCAGAAGCGAAGATATTGCTTTGCTGCTGCTGCTGCTGGCATTTATCAGCCTGCTTTGACTGAAGTTCCATATATGCCTGTTGTTTCTCCTTCCAGCCCAATTTCTGTTTCATTTTTTTGTTGACAAATTTCATCAGCTTAGACAAGACGGCGGTGGATAAGCTGCAACGTTGTCTGTTTGAACCGTTCGGGCAGAAATGTTTGCACTCTCTTTGCAAGCTGCACAAAATAGAGGAAAATTGCGAGTTGTCTCGACAGGCGGAGACCTTGGAGGGGAATTTGTCCTCCAGATCGTGACACCGGTTGACCGGTTGTCAAACACTGCCCCCATGTGGAGAAATGTGCAGCTGACTATCCACAGGCACCCCTTTATAGGTTGCAAAAATCATATTTCAGTGTTTTACAGTGGATCTTTCTGTATTAGTGTACATATATGTACTAATACATATATAATGCAAGACTGCATGCTTATTTATGTGTGCACAGTGCCATAAAATGGAAATTTTTTGTAGGATTTTGGCCTCATTTCATACACACTCCCCCAGATTAAATCTGACATATTTGGTATAATGAAAATTTTATGACTTCCTCTATAATTTATTGATCTGTGGGCTCGTGGCGTGTAGCCGCAAAGCATTAGTTTGATATATTGGCAGGCCACAGCAGTTTTCAGCATATTTGCAGAGTTGTGTGTATTTCCTGGATGAACAATCATCCTTACGCGAGCGTTTTCACTCAGATGTGTTTTGAAGTGTGTCGTGCGCTCTTCAGCTGATTGTCACAATCATTTCTAGCCGGATTAAATTGTTTGTTTGGCTGTTAAAAGTTTCCCATTGACAGAGATTTGGCTTCACCAGATCTTTGCTGAAATTAAGCCGCACGTCAGCCACAAGAAAGGCCGCGTCTTTGTCATGTTTCAGCACGAGAAACGTCAAAGAGCTGTTTAAAGACGGCTGAAGGACAGATGTATCTTTGTTTTCCGTGAGTCAGACACGTGTCCACCAATCAAATGTTTTCCTCTCTGATTCCAGGAACATTTATGAGACAACGAGCAAAGAGAAAGCACATGTGTACCCTGCTAGATTTCCTTGGGCTGAGTTTGTGGGGGGAATGCCCGGGTTTGTTGGATGGATTTTGGCTGCTGAACAATGTGGGCTTTGATTCCATTGGAATTCATGTGTGTGTGGATCAACTCTTGAATAAAAAAACAAACAGTAATATTAGGTTTAGCATTTGATGGCTGCACTGTGCCTCTGAGTAAGAATGAACCATATTCTGAGAATTTAAAAAGCCACATATTCTCTAACGAATGATGAGTGACCTGCTGGTTATAGAGTCATCTGTAGTTCCCTATTAAAGGTTGATAAATTGACTTAATGATAGATAAAGATGACTTTTTAAAGAAGCTGCTAGGAGATAGTATCTCAGTGTATCATTGGTTCATAATTATCCATGTATAAATTTAACTTCTTTCCTCAATAGCTGTTCCTGCTTAACGAGGCACAAAATAGCAGCTGCTCATTCATCATTGATTACTTTCAGTTTCATTCTGTAAGTGCTCAGTAGTTGCGCAGCAATTCCTAAATACTGTGTTATTACTTCACTGTTAACTATTATTTATACGTCCTCTCGCTTCACTCAACAAGTAGCAGCGAATCTCTGAGAATAATTAATTGTGATGCTTCAGTCCTTGAGGTAAAAATAGCAACTAATTAGTAATTTATGAGTAGCTACACTTTTGATCAGAGTTTAAAATAACTCAAAGTTTATTTGTCACATACGCGGGCACACAAGGCACAACTAGCAGTGAAATGCTTTGCTGACTGCTTTTACACATTAGCACAAAGACACGATATAAATAGAATGGTTTAAAAATGTAGTCAAAAATATACTCAGAAATATACACTAAGATAAAATGAAAGTAGTATAATTAACAAAATATAGTCAAAAACATGTCAAAATATACAAAAAAATACACTGGGCAACACACAACAGGGCACTAAAACAGGGTATGTTATGGGAGGGGGATTATGGTGCATAATATAGTACAAATAATACAGTGCAAATAGCAGGACAATATCAGTAACAATTCTTGAAAAATGTGGAAAATTAGCAAACTTTTATGGACAATTATGTCCTAATTAGTACCTAATGATTCTCTGTTTCTTAAGAAATATCATCATCTACTCTACAGACCTGTCTCTGGAGTTATTTGAGAACTACTGAAGAATGAGTTATTAATTATCAGCTCCCCCTGTTCCTCACCTTTTCTTTCTTAATAAGCTGTTCTTGATTATTTATATATAAATTTAAAATATAATTTTAAGTGAGGGAAATCTTTTATTCCATTTTGTGTTACCACACAGTGCATGTGTAAAGACTGTAAGAAGTAAAGCAACATCATGCCTTTGGATGTGAGAGAATCTCTTACAGCAGCGCTCGTGCTGATTGTGAGGCTGTAATTGTTACTGAGGCCAAGTGGAAATCCAGATCACTTTGTTTTTGTGTAACAAATTCTAACACGAGGGGGCTCACTTACCACCAAAAGAGAGGAGGGGTCAAGAAATACTATTTCCATGAAGACGTAAATGGTTTTCATTTAAAAGGCCGGAGCTTTAATAATTCCTGCAGAGTTCTTGGAGGATTTTGCAGCACTGTGGTTTTTGTTTCTGATGTGTAGCATCCCTAAAATTATTTTTAATACTTACATGAATGTGCACTTTTGTCACTGCTGCACGTGCTGCTACATTAAGTCCAGTTTTTGATTATGAAATTAAATGTAACATTTATTTTAGATGCTTCATTTTCAACATGGCTATTTGTGCATCTGCCCTGCACACAGTGGACTACCCCTTCCTTGACCTCGTGTTCACAGACTGACAGGTGAGCTTTTCATGGAACATTTGATGTAACATCATTGAAATGTTTCGAAACAAGAACCTCCTTTCATTTTTTTTTTTTTTTTAAATACTGGCTAAAATCAAATTGCTGACTGTCGCGTCACAGTTTTGTCAGTAAAGCTGATTAAATCAAACCTGTGCTGAGCCCTTTTTGTTGATTACATTTCTTCATCCTCTCGAGCATTACTCCCAACAATGTCAAAGCCCTGAGTACCTGCAGTTCTTCTTTCCAGCAGCTGATTTCACTCACATTTATTCAGTCACACGGGAGCGCGTAATCACTGAAATCAGCTCTGGTGGTGATTGGATGGGATGAAAACCTGTCGACTCTCCGGTCTCTGCAGCAAATGGTGATGAACAGTTGCACTTTGTTGATCTATGTTCCCAATTCTTGCTCTTTTTTTTCCCTTTCTTCTTTTATGTAGATTTCTTTTTTTTGTGAATCACATTTGAGTGTGCCATATTAAAAATAAGTTATATTATTTGTATTAATAAAATTCAGGCATACAGATGAGGAAAAATCCTCTCTGTGTTTCTGCTGTTGATGTTTGGAGTATCTGCGAGTTTTACCTGGACTTCACGTTGTTTGCGTAAAAATAAATGAATGAGATCCTGAAATCCTGTAAATGTGGCAGTCATCCTAAACTGAAGCAGTATAATGCAATTCTTTATCTCTGCCACTAGATGGGGCTCTGGATCTTTTTTTAAAGCTATGAAGAGTGCAAGAATCTCCTTAATATTCAACAGGACAAATATTAACCCCAAACTGTGAACTTATTAACAATAGACTGTGAGACATTGTTTGGGGGAAAGTGTCTTTCATATCATGCTATCTCTTTAAAATAAAAATTTCAAGTCCTATAAAATGAGAACCAATGCATAGTAGAAGAATATATTGCCATGATTTATATTGCCATGTAGGTCAGACATTCTAAGCTCCTCTGAGTCATGCCTTCATGCTTTGCTCCCTTTGCATGCTGGAGGCAGACATGAAGCTCAGCCCTGAAACTCAGTGAGCATTTCTGCAAGAGGGAAAGATATCCCCTTTGGTTCTGCCCGACACGATGTGGCATCTGTGGGTTGTGTAACTCAAGTGGAAGGGAATTAAGAAGAAAAGCGGTTCAGCAGTCACCCAGAGTTCACGCGTCTCTCTGTGTGTTGCAGAAAATTTAGAATTTACACTTTGATGTCGGCGCTCTGCAGCCACACAAATGTAACTCCATCATTGCATGTTTTAATTATGGAGTTACATTTGTGTGGCTACTACTTGTTACTTGTCTTTTTACGTATGGATATTCACATTATTATTAAATAAATAAAACCTGTTTATTTGCTGTCAGGTTTAGTTTGCAAACTCTGCTCTCCTGCAGGAGAAAACCTGGCACACTGTCACAGGTGTTTTTTACTGTCCGTGAAATTCTTATTGTGTTTGTCTCACTGCTTTTATTGGATTTTAGTGTTTTACATTTTTCTGAATGCTCTTAATGTCTGTGCAGCAGTACCCGCTTAAACCAAGCCTAATTTCTCCCACGGGAGACAAATAAAGAACCTTGAGCCTTGAACCTTTCCTGGTTTTGAATTTTATGCCTTGCCAACTTCACATCGTTAATACTGATAACAAAACCGTTGCCTGTCCTTCTGAAACAGCTTCTGTTTAAATGCTCCTCTAAGTTTCCTGCTAAGCCATAGCACTGTGCAAATGTGGCTTTTATTTAGAAGCAAGGTCCTTGCAAGGTTCACATTAACCTCTCAGTCTTATTTACTGTACCTGCTGGTCCGTATTAAGCAGAGTCCAGTTAGAGCTGGATGTAATTTGCCAAAGCCCAGGCCCAGATGTCCAGATTTCTTGGACACATTAATTCATCAATCCAGACAAAGGGTCTAAGCAGTCTGTGCTGCATTAGCCACTGTCTCATAACTCTCTTAAAACCTGGCTCCTGGGGTCAAACTTTTGAGCTTCTTGCCAATTAAGGGCAGTTGTATGGTAAGCAGATCCATTCCTCCTGTGCCCGGAGGAATCACTATGTCTTATTTCATTCTAATTCCACTTTCCATCATGTTTCAGGAGCGGGACATGATGGAAATGGCTTGTGACAGTTCTGACCCATTTGGAGGTCTTTCGACACAACATGAACGGGTGAACTCTTCCTCCCTCACTCACGCTGGCCTTAATGTGGCCACGTACAGTTTTTCACCTCGCAGCCAACATTACGGAAAATTTGCAGCAATCTCCTGCTTCCAAATCTGTCTGCTTAGCGGGGCCGTTTTCCGCAGCACAAACACGCCGGACGGCAGCTCGCGCGAATGTTCGGAAAACCTGGAAAACATTCCGGCGTTAGGTTGTGCATGTGCCAGTTCTGAATATGTTTTATGTTTTTTATGCTTTTATGCTTCTTGGTAATCTTTCATGCGTGTTTAGTTATTGGTCTTGTATAACTTTCTTTGTCTCTTTTGACATCTGGACCAAGATCTTTATTAAGAACTTTCCCAGCTGCTGGCTAGATGATTTCATATGAAGTGAAAACCCAATCAAAGTTATAAAGTTACTCTTTTCTGGTTTGTTTGGCCCAGACTTTATTCCAGATGTTCAACAGCAGGTTTTTTTGGGTTTTTTTTTTTTTGTGAACCTATTAAACTGATTTTAACTGACTAACTGGTTCACCATCAGTTACTGCTATTTCATTTCAAACAGATCTTTGATGATGTTGTATTCTGAAATGGCTCAGTGTTTGGGCGACTGGCTCGTGAGGCTAGTTCTTCACAGGTGGATGAGTGGAAAATAGATTAATCCCACTGCATTCCCACTGGATACATTTTAAAATGCTGTGTTAAATTTAAAAATGAAGTATTTTTTTAATATAATTACACACAAATTGATCAATGAATGATTAACATTTCAAAATGCAATTAAAGGTATTAAACTCTCTCTTATGCACAAATAGCAGAAATTATATGAACAATTTAATTTCATACACATGAATCAAATCCCTGGCTATGTTTCCATTAAGTCAAATATTGTTTCTAATAAACAAACTCGGACCAGTTTCAGACCTTTGCTTTAGTCCTTACTTTTCCTGCATCATGTGAAAGGTTTAATCTGCTAACTCTCAGACTGTATTCATCCCACACACATCCTCAGTCTCAGCACGAGTGTGTGGAAAGGCAGACCTCTCCTCGAAAAACGGGAAACTGTTTTTGACGTGTTCACAAATTGTACCCGTAAAAAAAGATTGATCCAAAATCTTCAAGCAGAATCGTTTAAGTCAGAATAAGAAAATAAAATAAAAAATGTGTGCATGTAACCATATACACTGGCTAGTGTGTGGGAATAACTTAATCACACCTCTGTATCAGAAACTTTGACATTTAAAAATCAAATATCAGTACTGTGTGAATTTAAATAACGGTGTGATTGTTATTTCTTATACTTTTGGACAGTCGTGCTTAGAGACAAAGTTATAGATTGATACTGATTGATTATTGATGCTATTTATTGTTTTTTTAAAATGTTTTAACAGATATTGCAACAATGGTGTTGTTGCTAATTTTCTTTTAGCAAAAATAACCATGAAATAAAACTCAGATTATAAAATCTATCACAGAATAAAGTTTAATGCTCACAAGTTGTTTTGTTGTTGTTTTTTTTAACTCTGGAAGCCGGCATATATGAATCATCTAAAAGAAGTTTTAAATATTTCTCTCAGTCTTTCGTGAATTTAAAAAGAATGCATATTTACAACACAAACCTAATATTCCATTGTGTGGAAAATAGACGTCTGATCGGAGCAGATACGGAAAAATGGCGTGAAAAATATCAGATATGATTTTCAGATTCTTTTTGAGGGCGCCATCCACATCCCCCCTCTGGATGTGCCCCTGGTGCTTTATTAGTCCCTCTGTTTTCCCACCTGCTGTTCCTTGTGCCCACCCTTGTTTCTTGGATATTGGGCTGTTCTCCAGATTTCTGGATTTTGTGTTCACTTTCTGTTCTGTATTCCTGCCTTCTGCATGTGGTTCCTCCTTTTTTACACTGCTGATAATAAGCCATCAGAATGGCCCAACTTCTGAATTATTCCTAATGAAAAGAAAAAAAAAAACATGAACATGGCTTGTTTGTAACACTTTTTCTGTGTTTACTCCAGTTGCTAAGGAGGGCAGAATCGGACGTAGTGTCATAGCAATGAATTATGTAAAGGACACGACTGGAGCCACCACTACAAATCCCCCTTATCTCATTCAGCCATAATTCATGTGCGCATAACTCAAAGAAGCATTTCATTTTCCTAAATTAAATCAATTTTCTGTTAGCCACAAAAACACAACTGTCAGTCACATAAAACCCTGTAATCTGCTTTGCACCCTTCTTTCCTCCCACCAGTTCTACTTTATGATCTTCAGCGCTGAGAGGAAAAGCCTCCATCACTTTGTTCCCATGCTGGACTGTGCTGGGCCCCCGAGTCATCAAGGTATAAGCAAGTGGGGGAACTTACGGGTGGTCAAGGGTAGAAGTAGAAAAGGGTTGGGTGTACCAGCAGGGTACCCCCTCCCCTCCACTGAACTCCTGAACCTGTCCTCTCCTGTTCATGGGGTAAACCATTTAACACACGCGCCATTCTCCAGCGGGTCAGGCCGAGGTCTCCAGCCTTTCACGCGTCGGCTGCTAATGAGGTTTCAAAAATCTCAGAGCAAGGTGAAGGGAGCCTGACCTACACTCGAGAAACTGAGCTGTGGAGAGACGGCAGCGCTGTTGGTCAAATCACTTCTGACATAAAACCACAGAACAATGTGCAGTAGTCGGGCTCTGGGGTTACAGCGAGAGAAGTGATGCTAACTTAAATGTTTAATTTGACCTAAAATAATTATCTGTGGATTTGCAGCTGGCTTTGAGTAAGCCCGATTTGATGCGTATGCGATGTGGCACTCGTGGACATGAAAGCACTTGCAAAATCTTTAGCCATGTTTTAGCATTGATGTGGTTACTGCAGAAAATTTCATTTTTAAACTGAAGGGATTTTAATTATTTCCCGAGGGACTATTTTCCCCCCTTCGCTTACTTTTTTCTCATTCCAAACCCCCATAAAAGTAGAATTTTAAATGATAGAATTCTCAGTATACATACAGCACTCTGTAAAGCAATAACTATAGAAAATGAAGCAAAAAATCTGGCTTGTAAACCACATGGAAGGTTTTGTTTGCTTGTTTGTTTTAAAGATGGCAATGAATCAGTTTTATGCCCTTTTAGGCAAAAACCACAGAATTCAACAAATCCAAATGCTGCACGCAAACAACAAACAAGTGTGTGTGTGTGTGTGTTTAACCTTTCCTGTCTATTACAACTAATTTAAAAAATAAACTTTAGGATTATTTGAATCTCATATTTCATAGGAATTGAAGGCACTGACGGGTGACAAATTAAAGAAAAAAAAATATGGTAGCTAATAAATATAAGGGAGCTAGCCATAGCAAGAATTTAATTGAGTTTTTACTTTGCTTCATGCCTGGACGCCTCATTTACTTACCTGCAATGAATAGATTTATTAGTAAGATGTTGGTTTGTCAGTAATTACTTTTTTAAAGATATATGATCGAGGTAAAAACAAATTAGACATTAGCTGATGCTGTCTCACGCGCTCTTTCTCAGCTGTTTTTCCTCAGCTTCTCTTTGACAGGCAACATGCAGTAAGAACTGTGGTGCCTTTCAGTCCACACCTTCCTAAGACAGAGTGCAACTTAGCTTTCAAATCTTTTTTTTTTTAACATTTATTTATTCTAAAAATATATACTGTGGAGTAATTTTTGATCAAAAGTAGTGGCAAATGATTGTGGACACAATTTTAACCTAATATACCACATTTAGAATTTCTCAATAATTTTTTCATGTTAATTCTGATATTTTACTAAATCTATACCACTAATAAAAATAAAATAAATTCCACTCAGCAATATTAAGTGATAATTAATATTTTAAGTGATATTCTCCATTTTTTTAATTGCAAAAAAAAAGGAAGTGATAAAAAAAAACTTACAGTATTAATTTGTGGTTGCCTTTTACTTCTATACATGTCAGCCTACATTAGATGACTATAATAGAAACACATTTTGGCTACATGTCCACTTAAAAAGACTATAAAAATAAATAAATAACCAATCATTTGTCAACCAATGAGATTTGTAAAATATAGAGTAAAATGCTGTTAATAGTTCTGTCACAAATGAATAAATAATTTTAAAAAAATACTTATCACTGTTTTATTTTTATTACAGATCTTATTTTTTATTGAGGAGAGTCAAGTTGGGCTTTCCATTTTTAGAAAATAAACCAATGACAATATTACAAATAATGAAATTGTTACATCATTCACAGGGTTACAGTCAATATACATTTATACAGAAATACAGGATCTCCCACATGAGTCACAGTGGTCTGAACCAGCACTGCTCTATAATCTAGGCTTTAACAGACCAGAGGAGCACACAGAGATCCCCTGCCTGTACTAACCAACAGCCAGAGCGGTAGTGGTGGAGGGAGGGTCTGTGGCAGGGTGAGAAAAACAGAGGGCAACACAAGTGACAGGACGCCATACTGGAAGAAAAGTTTGTTCAGCTGAGGGAAAGACGGGCCTGTTGTGAGCAGCAGCCAGCATTCGTCCATCAGCAGCAGCTCGCTGAAGTGTCCTGAACATCTTTAATCTGGCCGCTGCCGCAATTGCAAACTACTTGGGCCTGAAAATGTCCCTCCAACAAGCTACATTTGACCACCACAGCAGTAGAGGGCGCTCTTGTACTTCAGTCTGCAGCCATTAAAGAGGAGCCATTTTCTATGTGCCACAACAGGAGCCAGACTTCAAGGCCTGGCCATACTGTAGTTAGGTGGCGTCCATATGCAGCCCAGTGGCTGGCACAGCTCGTGTTTATGCACACTATCATGTAACTGCAACGCTGAGGCTTAACGGTTTTTCTTCGTCCTTCAAAAATTGGCACACGGTGAGGACAGAGCTGAGTGGTTTTACTTTGCTTCACAGATGTAAGAGGAGAAAGTTCAATATGTTTCTCAGAAAAATGCAGTGGGCAAAATGTGTGAAACCATCGCCGGCATCAGCGCCACACTGCGTCCGCTTCACCATCCGGGGGAAAACTGTAAAACATTTTTCAACGAGGGAAACTGAAGTCTGCATTTATAGACGCCATGTTTTTTTTGCTGTTGTAAGACTACACCTGTTGAGGTATTCACACATGCTGTTTTTGGGGGGGGGGGGGGGGACATGAAGGGTAGAAAACAA
>JAVDPK010026839.1:0-27909 GCA_034780415.1 Cichlasoma orientale
TTAAAATTTGCAATGCACTTGAATTATTTTGCTCATCAATAAATGATGCAGTATAAAGCCTTTATTGTGAATTCCTTCCTTTATTTATTGTTTTGATTTAGTTCAAGTGGTAGTATATTTAGAGTTAAGTGTCAAGAAATAATATAAGTAGGGGTTTTCGGCGCAGTGGCATTTCAAATTTTTAAAATCTGGCCCAGAAGAAAAAGTAATTGATTAGGCCTGGACTAGGGAATATGCTAGGAAAGAAACTGTGCCACATCATTTGATAGAAATGAAAATTATCAACCTACAGAGGGCTGAATTCAAAGACATCCCAAAAATCAAAGTTAAAAAAAAAAAAAAAAGCCAAAATTTCATTGCAGCAACTCAAAATGGTACTCAGTAGTTTGCATGGCCCCCATGCACTTGTGTGCATGTCTGATAACACTGGGGCATGCCTTTAATGAGACGATGGATGATGTCCTGGGGAATCTCCTACCAGATCTGGATTAGGGCATCACTGAGCTCCTGGACAGTTTGAAGTGCAACCTGGCAGCGATGATGTGTTCCAATAGTGTTCTATTGGATTTAGCTCAGGCGAACGTGGGGGCAGTCAGTGGTATCAATTCCTTCATTCTCCAGGAACTGCCTGCATACTCTCACTACACAAGGCTGGGCATTGTCATGCACCAGGAGGAACCCAGGACCCACTGCACCAGCGTAGGGTCTGACAATAGGTCCAAGGATTTCATCCTGATACCTAATGAAAGTCATGGTGCCGTTGCCTAGCCAGTTGAGATCAATGCGTTCCTCCATGGATATGCCTCCCCAGACTATCGTTGACACACCACATGTTCCTCCTTGCACAAAGAAGCAGATACCGATCCTGCTGTTGGGTTAAGTATCTTCTACGGTCCTGTCCAGCTCCCCTGGAGTAACTGCCTGTTTCCAGGAATTTTCTCCATGCTCTTGAGACTGCTGAAGGTTTGATTACCTGTGAAACCTCTGTAGGGTCCGGGTATCACCTCATGCTACCAGTAGTGACACTGACTCTAGCCAAATGCAAAACTAGTGGAAAAACAGTCAGAAAAGATGAGGAGGGAAAACATGTCAGTGGCCTCCACCTGTAAATCCATTCCTGTTTTGAGGGTTTGTTTCATTGTTGCCCCTCTAGTGCACCTATTGTTAATTTCATTAACACCAAACTGATTAACAATCCCCTCTGCTACTGTGCTTAACTGACCAGATCAATATCCCAGAGGTTTAATTCCCTCGATGCTACACTTGATGGACCTTTAATTTTTTTGAGCAGTGTAGTTTTCAGGTGCAGCCTACATGAGGGGAAGTGATTTCATAAAAACTCATGAGCACCATGCAGAAGTGTCATAAAAAATACAAGTAAAAAATTAACATTAGGCTGCTGTTGTAGGTCACCTGGCTGAGTGGGTGACCCATATAGTAAAGGCCTAGGTTTAAATCCACCCTAGTTTCCTGTGCGTCAAAAAACAAACAAACATTCTTTTAAAAAAAAACTACAGACAAGCTCAAAACACGGCCTTAAGCTTTTATGTGCAGTGCATGTGTAGGCCTACGGCATGCAGGCTCACACTAACTTGCAAACTGGCACAAATGCCTGTTGTGCTAAGAAATATGTGCGATCTATAGAATCATCTTCCTGAGCACAATTAGCATTCTCGAAGCCATATGAAACAGTCCAGTGATTAAATAGATCGAGCCTGCTCTGCTTGTCCAGCTTGAAAATTTCAGAACATTTTATTGTATAACAGCGGCGTTCACCTTTTTATGTTCTCACGTAAATTATATTATTTTGAAAGTGAACAAGCCCATTTCAAACCCCGTATGAACAGAAAAACACCTTTTAACCTTCAACAGAATAATTTCAAGTTTATTTCATTTCGTTTCACATGGATCCCATATAATAATAAGAATACAGCAGAATTCTGGATGGTCTTGGTTATTTTTTTTCTCTGACTTATCATTATCATAAATACTAATATGAATACATCATACACAATAAACACAGCACTATCCAAAGGCTTAGAGAGTATCACAAGACATCATTCACCACTAACAACAGAGTATATTTCATTTCAGCATATTTATAAGAGCTACAGTGAAGAAGAAAGAAAGATAGAGAGAAAAAACAGAGGTGGGAGACTAGAGGAGGAGATAAAGCAAGGTGCTTATACATTGCTTGAATCAAAGAACCCTGAATTTATTTATTAATTTACTTTCAAAAAAAAAAAAAATCTCAATGAATACAAGGCTGTACAATGAACCAATATTACTGGAGATGAAACAATTTATTGTGACGAAGCCCGTGGAAGCGAAATTACCAATCAAGACACACCTCTTACCATCTGGGAAACATGATCTAGAATCCAGAAGACTGACGATCGGTAAAGTGTGTTTATATCTGGAAAGAAGTAATTTTTGCAACACTTAATTTGTGCTTTGATTAGAATATAGCAGAGCCGCTGTTCAGTTTGTGCTTTGTGCAGTAACCACTACGATGGATTGAACATACCACGATATTTAGTGTGTAGCCTAACGCTTTCTTGCAGCTTTGAGCCTCAGCCTCTCAAATATGTTTGAGGATGCTTTGGGATATCGGAAGCAGGATGCATGCAGTAAATTGGCTCGCAGAAGAGCTAAAGTACACCGAGGATGCAGAAGGATTATATATGGAGACATATTGGTCAAAGTCCTTCATAATAATATGCAGTTATTCCATGACCAGGGTCTTTAAAATTGAATATGCCTTACTCTCATTTCTCTACAGTTAACGTTAATGAATGTATGCCACTGGTTACAGTGTGATAGAAACACCATTTAAAAAACTAGAGAACTCTGTCTTACAACTTTCAGGACCACATAAAAGGCGACTGAAAACAGGATGCAGTTCATCGACAAAGATTTGTTTGATGCCACTACACAAATCCAAACAAACGCACGTCGCTAAGGCAGCTGCTCACAGCCCCGGTTCACAATTTCGGTACTGACAGAGCAACAGCACTCACTGTAACAGCACAGCACATCTGAGATGCTAATTTTCTTCACCCTGCGCACTTTTTATTCTAGATGTCAGGATTTAAAATGTTCAGTGTGTCACAAGAATTCATCCTCTCTTGACAGTGATATTTGATGGAAAAATATATTTTAATAAACATAAAAATTAAAGCAACCCACTTGTTACCACTGCTGTTCACATCTTACTTCTCTTTCTCAGCTCCTTTTTTTTTTTTTTTTTATACATATCTCTGTTTGGCTTTCAACATTTGCCATCACAATAACCCCAGTTCTTAAATCTTGCCAATAATGCTGCTCAAATAAATAAATAAATAAGAAGAAAACCATAATGAGAACATTTTCTTTAAAAAATGCCCAGATTTTGAGTTGAGAAAATAAAAACATGATTTTGGTATTAATAGTTTATGGGAACGTATGGACAAAGGCTAAACTATGTGAGCTCCTAAACAGAACCAAAGTAAATGCAATTGAATAACTCTGTGCTCAACATTTGTTGTATAACAACTAATATGGAGTGCACAATTATTCAACTGTGTACATATAATTATATATATCAGCATGTTGGTATTTACACAGCACAGACAAATACATTCTCCCAAGTTAAATATTACTACAATGTTTTTTTTTTTCCCCCCATAAATGTCTTTTTCATTACAAGATTTCTCTTAAATGTTCATAAACGAATGTTTTGGTATTTGTATTCAAGTTTTTCTCGTATAACCAAACAGACAATCCTCTGTTGTCTTCTACAGTTAATACATCACTAGAATAAACATCATGTTACAGCAAAGATCCATCCCCTCCCCGCCCCCACAACACCCACAATGATGATCTCCTCCCCAGCCCCACCAGTGTCTGCCCTCCAGGCCTCCCTCCCTCCCGCCGCCTGTCAACTCACAGATACACAAACAGACAAACAGAGGAGTGTGGAAATGAAAGTGGTGGTCGGTGGAGAGCCACCCTCCAAAATCACAAGGTCACCCTGGGTAAAGGAGACAAGCAAAGACGAGGGAGAAAATGTTAAATAAGCAGCAAACATACGATTGGATAAATTAGACATACACATAACTGTACCGTAGCTCAACAAATATGTCATTTATAAAAGCTGACAATGACACAATTCATCCACGGTGACCCCAAGAAATGACAGTATGATGTAATGTACACATAATGTATAAATAGCTACATAACATACAGTTAATACGACTCAATGAGGAGCTGATTATGAGTTTCAATTATGCTTTTGGCTTCCAACAATAACTAAAACAAGATAATCAATAAAAATGATGCTGCGTAGTGACTCCTCAGTTCAATCCCAGGAGGAGACGCAGATCCATCCCCTGCAAGGCTGCATGGTTTGTTCACATGTATGTATTTATTTATGTGCTTTTTTCCCAGTTGAATTATAAAGTTAAAGGAAACTGGTTAATAATATTTTATTAACAGCTGCACAAAACCTCAAGACTGTTTATGCATCGTAACTGTTATGATGCAAAGCCGCGCAGCTCTGGTTATTTCAGTTCTGCTGAAATTTGACTGGTGTATAGAAAAAGCGGCCTTCCTTTTTATCTGCTAAACTTCGCGTGGGTGGACGCATCAAGAATGAAAACTGCTCAAACTTTAAGAAATTATTTTGTGATTGTGTCCCATCGCTAAGAGTACAAAAAAAGGTCAATTTTCAGGGACTTTAAAAATATTTTTGACCTAACAAGAAAAAAAACAAAACATTAAGACAAGCCAAACTGCAGGTATTAAATCTAGAAGTACAAGGTAAAGGCTTCTGTGTACCCTAAACCATGTTTCTAAGTGCTCTGGTGGACAAGCAGTTCACTTCTTTTAGGACTGAGTGCAGTTTTAGCTGTCAGATAGTGCAGTCTACAGCCTCAGAGCACTACATCAAAAAGCTCTCCCACCATAGTTATAAGACCTCTGGAGGGTAGTGGAACTCAAAGGGCAAAGAGAGCTGGTGAGTGCACATACTGTAGCTGGATGGGATAACACAGCTAACAGGTAGCTGTATCAAAAGCTGCTTTGCAAGTCAGATTCTTTGTACACAGTCCATCCTTATCACACGACTGCGCCTCGCTCCTGTAACCTTCACTGCTGAACATTAACGCTGCTTCAGTGAACTCCGAAAGATAACCACTGAATTTGAAACCACAATCATAAAACCTCTGGTTTTGTCCCCCGCAGCCACAATAGGATTGATATATTTGAAGCCTGTGAGGGCATCAGAAGTTTAAAATATGCTTTCAAAATATAGCATCTGAATTTGAAGTTGAGAGGGTAGGAATACTTGTGATTGGAGATGTAGCTAACTATTGTTTTAATTACAATAAATCCTCACATTTTTCTTTTGATCAATTGCTGTATGAAATATAAAAAAAATAATCTACAAATGTCTTAATTTTCAGGTTATTTTTAAAAGAATGTTTGCTAAGAAAAAATATGATTTTTTTTTAATAGCAGCATAACTTTTTTTTTCCAGAAAATTGGGGTGGGGCAATTTCACCCGCAATCTGTATATAAAAGATGGATTTATTCACTGTGGCATCGCCCATAGGTTTGGAAACCTTACCACGAGCATTCTGGCTGTCACCATCTCGCATTTTTGTTTGTCCCAGAGAAACTGAGCACACTGGACACTTGTGGTAGCTACACCATAAAGAGCATCCTGATTTACAATCTGTTTTTATTCAAAATAGGACCATAATTTCCAAAATAAACATCCTGTTGTGAGACTTGAAACAACTGAAACCATGACTTTATCAGAGAAGTGTTTGCTCAGGTCATAGATTTCCTTTTGGCAAAAAAAAAAAGTCTAATCAGTCGACCAGACTATTTAGAGTTTTCAGTTTTTATGCATTTAACCCTTTATTTGTACTTAAAATATAATCTCATATTGGATAATTGCTCCTGATATCCATCTCATTCTATTCTAACAAGTCCACATTTTCTACTCACCATTCTGCAGCTCTGGTGTTTCAGCTCAGGCTCACATTTGATTAGAGTAGGAGGTGGGCTGCTGGTCATAGCCCTGGTTATAACCTCCATCCTCACTGTAGCCTCCCTGCTGGCCGTAATCGGGCTGGTAACCTCCCTGGGAGCCGGCATAGGGGTCCTGCTGTCCATAGCCGCCCTGGTCGTAGGAATCTGGGGCGGGCTGCTTCTCCTGTGATGGGACGTACGTTCCAGCAAAGGCAGCCTTCCAGCCGGTCTCTTTGAAGATGAACCACAGGTTCCCAATCCACAGGATAACGTTAATGAAGCCAAAAGCCTGCGGAGAAGAAAAGAAACAAATGCTTGTTCTTATAGTTATTCTAGTATTGACTCTTTATATAGTTTAGTTCACAGAAGCATTTGAGCCCTACCACAGAGGTGTTGAGGCCGGAGACCTTGGGGTCATAGATCTCGCGACAACGATTTTCTGGTTCATCACAGGCTGGGACGAGAGTGATGACCCTCTCTGGATCAGTGGCTGTTTTTACATCTGACAGGCCTTTAGCCCAAGCACAAGAAGACACCAGCCACATGAAGGCAAATACCGCCGTCACAACAAAGTCCTGCGAATCAGCAACACAAGGTTACCTACCGTTAACTCGTAAATATTACTCCTAAGACAAGATGTACTATTTACGTGCTTCAAGGAAATATAAGCCACAAACAAACTCACAATCTGGGCCCCCTTGCTGTTTTCACGGTACTTCTCTAAGATGAAACAGTATACAGAGAGTGCTGCCATAGAGTAGAGAAAGGAAAAGACACCGATGGTGACGAAGAACTCAGCCGAAGAGGAGTAGTCCCCGAGCAGGAACTGCCGATCCTTGTTCCCTCCCTTACAAGTAGGGACATCAAAGTAAACCTGATGGAGCCTGGGGACAGGAACAAAAAGAAAGAGATAGACACAGAGATGAAAAGGTGTAAGAGCTACAAAAATAAGGCTGATGGTGATGTAGTTGTAAATGTGAAACCTGCCGTAGCCCAATTTTAATGAATGTAGTACCACAGTGTTTCTTTTATACTTATTTTATATATTCACAATTTCTAAAGATGATCAGGTGGTGATAAGAGAACAAAATTTCAAAGTAATAATGCTTAAAAATTCTTCCTGAAAATGAAGGTCCTCTGTATGTCTGTCAGTTTAATACGAAGCTACATATAGGAGGCTTTAGCTTAGCTTGGTATAAAGACTGGAAAAGGCCAAACAGCTAGCCAAACTTTGTCTAGTTTACAAAATCTATCTACCCCTGCCCCCATCTAAGCACCCCTGAAATACTTATATACGCGTGATTATATGTTAGGATGTAAAAATGTATTAAATCTTAAAAAAAAAAACCCTGAGACTTAACACATAGTACATAATAAGCAGCATAACGCCCAAATAATTGATGTTTGCATGTATTCTTAATTGTTTACTGCATCCAAAGACCATAAAAAAATAAAGACCAATGTAGTTCACCTGCTGATTCATAAAGTGCCGTTTTTGAAGCCTCTGGATGAGCATTTTGCCTGTGCCATCTTGATATACTGAAACAGACGTAATGAATGGACTGGACACTGGTGCTGAGGGACACTGCGGCAGGGAATTATGACTCACAAAGAAGCCACGTCCTCAAGCATACATGTGTATGTGTATTTTACTCTAAATTTAGCCATAATTTAAAAATGAACACCATGATGTAAGACTTGAAACTGGTGACTGAGACCATAAACGCATCAGGCAAGTGTTTATTGAGGTCATGGCGTGAGCCAAAGGGTTGTTTTTCTCATAATCTTCTATACAACCAGAGTTATTTTTGCAACCAGCACCTCCTGCTGGCCATTGAATAGAATGCAGGTTTAAGGGACTTCCACAGAAACTACAAGCATTTTTTATATACAGTCTGTTACTGCACCACCACTGTTACTGGTTCACTTAGCCAGGTAACTTCTAAAATAGCAAATGTCTCTGAACCTTTAGCAATAATTCAGCAGGTTTACTCATTCTCAACGGGGCTTTGCCAGAGAAGAGCATTAGAGAAGAAAGGATAGAAGAAAAATAATAACAGGACTAATTTTTCTGTAAACATAAAATGCTTCAGAAGGTTGTTAAACTGTACGTTTAATTATATGCAGCTGACCGCAGCCCCAGCACTGCTAATAACAGTTGCATGATGACACAATACATACCTGAATGGATATTCAAATTCTACTTCTATGCCTAGATCGCTCTCCGACCGGTTGCTACACTCCACACTCATCTTGAACATGCCAGAGTAACTTCCACATGTCGAGAAAGCGAAGATCGCAAAGATCTGTGGGGGAAAAGAACAAAAATGTTTGTATTGTAACATTTAAAATGAATACACATAATCCTGAATAAAAACTGGCCTGAGTTTAGAACCTTTGACACATTCTAGACAAACTTGCACCAACTGCTTTATCAACACCAAACTTCCCCCCATGGTGGCCTGTCCACATACGATGGCCATACCCCAGTTTATTTTTGGGTGCTGTACCCATGAAAACGAACATCTCCAGGTGACACCATCATTTACACTGAAAGCTGCAGGACTACGCTTCCCTGCCTGCAGTGTTTCAAGCAGACTGAGCACGATCCACCAGAAAGATGCTAATAAATTCACACAGAGTGAAAATAAATGGGCCGTTATCAGGGCCAGGGCTTCACCTGTTGCCATGGTACATTTAAGTTGATTTTGTACACTTATTTTGTGTGTGTTTTTTATTTTGTAGCAGAAACAGTCATTATGCATTTGTTCACAGGTTGCGTGGTTTTTACTGCAGGTGCACTCAGCTCAGTCTTATTCCTCACCTCCCACCTGCAGTCACGTAAACAACACAGACAAATATGAGTAGAGATAAACTCACAGCCTCTCTCTCTCACACACACACACACACACACACACACATACAGCAGATTAGACAAATCAGACTATTTTTACCACACCCTCCCTACTCTGCAGGCCAGATCCGATTGGATAGAAAATCCAGCTATTAATCTGACGGAGGTGCTCCACCATCTGTCACCAAATACTTAGCTTCGAGCTACTGTACAGTCGGTCACAACACATACACACGCCGCCACGCCCCTACACGTGACTGTCACTTACTTCTTCCCTCTAGCCTCATAGTACGATCTACCTGCTGAAGGCATCAACACACTAAACTAATTACAGTAATCTTTTAGCTAATGTGACTATCAAAGCTTGTTTGTTGGATTTGCAGAGTGAATGGCTGACGTGAGTCCAACTGTGATTATTTTACTCGTCCTTCTCTGTTCCTTTAGGGCTGGTTTTTTTTTTTAAGTGTCCTCTCCCGAAGCTCAAAGGCTTATTAACAGGTTTTAACAATCAATGCAAATGACTGTAGATGTGAAAGAGGAAGCATTACGTGTGAAAGGAGAGATGGGACTACTCATAAACAACACAGTCTCTCTCTCTCTTTTTAAATAAATTTAAAACAAAGAAAAAACATTTGCCATCTGCAGTGGAGCTCTGGTGCAAAAATCCAGTTGAAGCTTTGGAAATGGACCAATTCCAATTCAGAGAGCTTTGGGCGCTCCAAATGCACCCTAGAAAGCGAATAATCGCTGTCCATTCGCCTTATGTTCTTTATGGGCAAGCAGGATAACGTTCAGATCAACAAGACTGAATAAAAAGGGGTTTTGTATGTAATGTTTTGTTTAAACCCCCCCCAAACCCCCAGAATAACACAATCAAATGCTGGAGCAGCCGTGCAATTAATCAATATCTACAGCATGGCCGGGCACTGCAGTGTAAGCAAAATCCTTAACACAGTCTGCAGTGTTATGCTATAAATATATACCACCCATACTTTTACCATTAACTGTTTATAATCTTGAGTAAGATCAGAGCTGTACGTTCTTCTGAGACTTGGACACCTTGATCCTGGGTGAGGGGCCGGATGAAAAGCGATTCAGACAACGAGACGAGAGCACTTTGAGGACCTCCTTAATCCCACTCACATGTCTTCGGTAGAGAAAGCAGAGTCTGGGGATGACTCGCCCATCACTGGGAGGTGAGGTCAGTGATGTAGTTAAACAACTCCTTGGTGGTAGGGCACTTGGGGGGGATCAGATTCGGAGTTCCTGAAGTTGTAGGGCTGTCTTGGGTGACACGCCTCTGCAGCACTGCATGAAGATCTGGGGTGGTGCCTTAAGACTGGCATACTGGGGTGGTGGTTCCCATCTTCAAGAAGGGGTGTGCTCAAACTATAGGGGGATCACACTCCTCAGACTCCCCAGGGGGAGGGGAGCGGGAGGTTGGGGCCATAGCTGCAGTGATGCAGACACTGTACCAGTCTGCTGCGGTGAAGAGAGAACGGAGCTTCCATAAGGCAGGACACGCTCTGTATAGGTCGCCAGTCTGTCGCAAGGCTAACACAGACAAACAGCCATTCACACAAACTTTCACACCTATAACCAATTAACCTAACCCCACTAACTGCATGTCTTTGGACTGTGGGAGGAAGCTGGAGTACCCGGTATGAACCCACACAGACACGGGAAGAACACGTAAATTCCACACAGAACGGCCCTGGCCAAGTTTAATTTAACTTTATGTAATTTTTTTTTTATTGAAGTAAGTTTTTAATGGTGGAGATAGTGGATCTTAGCTTACTTGAACACAGTGTGCTCACCACAGTTGTAAACTGGAGCGCAGCTGCAAGTGCAATTGGCTACGCAAAAGTGAATTTCAGATTTTGAAACGACTCCTTGAAAAACAGCAAAAACTAGCAGATTATTAGAGTCAAAAAGCTCCTGTATGCTGGCTTCATCTTTGCTGGCAAGAAAGCAGAACTGGGTATTAAAACATACTTGTGGAGTATCAGCAATAGGTAAGGCCAGTTTTTAATCCACCATAAAGTCAGCATAAATTACCATTAGCCTGCTATTAAATGATGCCTTTGCTTTGTAACAGTGGTCTGATCATCAAGATAGTTTGCAAAACTTTTAAAACAGCCAGTGCAGGGCTGCTATTGGACAGTGTTTGTGCAAATTGTGGCATGCTTGTTACTGGCTCATCACTTGTTTTGGTTGAGGGTGCTCTCATAAAGAGTGAGATGCAGGTGCAGTCATAACTTTGCTGTCAGCTTCATTTTAAAGACCATCATCATATCAGAATACACGCATAACCACTGTACATTTTACAGCATATATATCATTTATACATCTCTTGTTTTAGTCCTGAGGGTGCTACCCAACTCATACTGCCATCACCGAAGCACCCCCCACCTGAAAGACGTTCCCACAGGTATGAAATAACACTAAGTAACACTAAAGCTGTGGGAATGCTATTAGTTTGGCCATAAAGCAAAAATACTGGACGTTTTTTTCTACCTGATGGTGACCAAAGATTGGCTAAAAATCTGTGGCAAGCAAACTGAATCTAAATGGGAGTCGCCTGAGGACAATTAAGCACTGGACTTTTATGGTGATAAATAAGTAGAAGGAGGTGGTCTGGAGAGGAAGGAGTGGGACAGCCGGACTGAGAAAAGAGATGGTGGCACACTGAGTGCTAGGTGCCATGGTAACACTACTGGCAGCATCGCACAGCGAGGAGGCAGAGGCTGGTTTCTACCCCTCCTGGTATGCTGGACGGTTGTCAACTCTTCTGTGCTGAGGAGATATACAATTCTTCACACTCGGACACAAATGATCTGCTGTTCTCACACTGTCCGTCTACCTTAGTTTGCCTCCGTCTCAGAATAATATTGATCCAGACATGGATAAAAGTAGCGATAGTAAATAACAGAGCACGGTAGATGTTGTCTTTTTGGGACCTACCTAGTTCTCATGGAAGCAAAGACATTTTTGCCATTTCAAAATTTCCTATAATAGCCATTTAGCATTCAATACACAAACTGGCCCATTAGATATATAAAAAGATACATACCAAATGGACAAAAGCAAAATAAACACAAGCTGTGTAAGCCTCCACCAGAGGCCCTAGAGTAATAACCACGCATAGTGTCTGAACAGCAAAATCCCCCTGAGCTACAACAAAATCAACAGCCTTTATTACACATTAGAGACTACGCCAAAGTGAAAAAGGCTGTTACTTCATGTTCTCACAAACAGCCTTTATATGCCTGCTGAGAATGAGTCAGAGCAGAAATTTGAATACAGATTAAATTCAACATTGCAGTGCCTTCGTGTAGCAGCTGAGAACGGTTTCTGGGGTTCAGCTCTACATCAGCTGCATTTTGGAACTCAATGTCTTCCAACATCCATCAAATCTAGGCTTTGTCAGCACAATTCCCCAGGGACAGAGAGAGAGAGAGAGAGAGGGGATGGGGTGGGTTGGGGTGGAGGAGGTGGGCAAAGCTACATTAGTCACACATACAGTATGCCGTTTCACCCATGCAACAAAAATAGTGCTCACTAGCTTCTACGTGCACACACATCCTCAAACCATATAGTGCACCGTCCATTTCCAATTACTCGCATCTCTCCAGTGCAAAAGCGGGAATACTAGTATGTACACAGCCGGCAAACTGCTGTTATTGCATTGATGCATGAACTGTGCCCTATAAAAGCACTAAAAGGTTTGATTCTGCTACGCAAAAAAACATCTTTCTCATTTCTGCTTCCACTGAAGCCTCCTCTAGAATCTGGAAAAATACTTCTGAGGGGTGGCTCCACTCGCCCCCCTCCTAAAAACACTGTGTTGCTGGTTAGCCATGCCCATATTAATCCAGAAAGAGGAGCAGATCCAGCAGCTCCTCCTCTAGCCCTGACGCTGAGGCACGCAGGCCCACTGACAGATGATTCATGGACCTTGGCCTCCTGAGCGGCGCTGCTGATTGGTGGTTGGCTTGCACTGACCCAGGGAGGCAGTGATGAGGCGCTGGCACACTCACACAGCTCCAGGGAAGGACTTCAGAGTCATGCAGCACACTCATGGCTCTGACTATTCTCCAGCATATCTGCAGAGCCCATTACAATGTGGAACTCTGTCAGCACTGCTTTGGCACACACGTTCCCATCTGGGTTGTGTTAGGTGTGTCCTCAGGCTGAGGAGCAGGGGAGTTGCCAGGAATTGCAGCACCCATCCACAGGAGGGGCACACCCTGCACCCTCTGGAAAATGCATGCACATATTTAACGATTCATTATCAGGAATGTAGTTTTAATTAAAACCATTAGAGCTGGTTAACCTTCAGGTGAAGAAGTGGGGTCAAGCTCTATATTTACATGTGCTCTTGTGATATTTTTCATCATAAAAATGTTTCCTAACATGAATTTATTCATCTGCTTCTTCTACAACTTCTTACAGTTTTTCATAGGAATTGGCCCATTCTTGTGGCGAGGATAATGGAAAGTGTGTGTGTTTTAAACAATATAGGCTTTGATATATTTTTTATTTGCAATTTTCCCCTTCTAATCAGCACATTATTGTGTTACTAGTCAATGAGCACAGTGACACTAAAAACAACTGAACTTAGAGACATGTATCAATTGACCTCCTTTTTGCATAAAAATTAGTGAAAACCATTGTTTATTACATTGTAATAGCAGGTATGAATGACCTTACTTGGTCATTTCACTTGTTAAAGTGGCTGAACTGGGCGTTAAAGGAATGATCACTTATAAAAATGGTTTCCATCGTTGCTAACTGGCTGGTCAGCTAATTAGTTGATTTGTTTCATTTAGATTAAACCCTAAATTAAACTAATTTACAAATGATCAATTAAAAGCAAGACAGAGCTAATTGGTTTCTTGGGTAATTTAGGTGAATTAAGGCTTTCGGTTCAGGATATTCAAAAATCAGTGAAGAATAGGTGTTATGATTTTCAAGGTGATCATATAAGAGTTAAAGGTGTAATTCTAGCATCTGGTTAAAGAACGCAAAATACCTTCATATATGTCAAAGAAAAGCAGAGCAAGACATTTTTGGAACTTTTTTTTTAAATGACTAAAATTATGACCTGATCAATCCGATTATTAAGCTAGCTGTTCCAGAGAATATTTTAGTCACTTTTTAAAGCGCTGGCTGTTGTGACTATAACAGCAAACCAGAGCCAGCCACAGTCAGTTTGTAACATGACCATAAGTAGTGCCTCTGTTTTCATCACCGAAGTGCCCTGCAGCTGTAGACACAAAGGAAAAAAAAAATGCAATGTAGCTGCACCACTCGCAACCCTGCAGCCTCTTCACTATGCTGCTGCTGATGATGATGGAGGACAAACACTGTGAAAAACAACACAAAAAGAGACTATCTGTGACTTTGAAACCACCCAGAATGAGCTACAAACTAGAAATTGCTCTAAATCGACCATGAAGCACCACCACGAAGCAACTGCAGAAATTATTTCCATAAGTCATCCCAATCTGCCACACTTCTTCTCTTTCACCTTTTGAATTGTGGTGAATAAAAATGCCCAGCACGACACATTAAAGGTGAAAGAGAAGCCAACATATTGGTAAACGAGACGAAGGAAACAGCAAACCATTCCAGTTAATAAACTGATGCTGTGACAGTGTGTGGCATTTTTTGCTACTTAAAGGGCTGAGCACCTGTCAGAATGGTTGCTATAGTCGCCACCTGATTTATCAGCTAATTCTTTCAACTTAAATGGAACTAAAGAGAAAATCTAAATAGAGGTCTGATTATCTGTAAGTACAACACAGTGTGTCAAGTGGACCATATTCCACCAACCTAAACAAATCAAAGTAAATCCTTACAATCCTAAAAATGAGTTTTCTCTCCCCATCGATGAATTAATGGATGAGTAGCTTGCTTGGAACAGACTGCACATGAAAAAAAAATGGGTACTAAATTGCGCTAGCATGCAGAGGTCACATCCTCTGAGAAGGATTTAATAAACTGTCATTATATTCCTCAGTGAACTGACCCAGTGTTACTACAGAGTGATGTAATACCACCTGCTGGTATCTCCCACTCAGGGCAGCTGGGGCAGGTATCACCATAACCATTAGGAAACATGAGACTCCACAGTTTCAATCTGCAGTCTGCAATCTCAATCCATTCCTTGACCATGTGCAAGACGGTAATTAATAGACCTTAGAAGGAGTTCATGTTTCAAGGGAAATCATACAAAAAATGTCTGACCTCCGAGTATTTTTTTTCCCCAAAGAATGGATATGCATAGCCATAATAACATACCATGCAGCTTTGCGACCTCTCTGTGACAGAAGGTCACAAATCTGCCATCAAGGTACATGCAGGCATTATTTAATACACAGAAACATACAAGCGTTATGATTTTTCTTCTGTTATAACAATTTTATTACAATTTTAATTCAAATATTCACTCATTTGAGCTAGTTAACACCGCCACCAATAAATATGTGCAACAGAAAACTTACCCATTGTAGAACTTTTATAAATCCCAAAGGCTGTTTGATTATGGTGAACTGCCCTTGGGCCACCAGCTGTCAACACAAAAAATCAGAAAGAAGCACTTAATTTTCAAGAAGAAGAAAAAACTCAATGCTTTTAGCTTTACTCTATTTTTATGAACTCTGTGTATCTCTTGGTGGAACAGTCACGATGAGGCTGATTAAAAACACAAACCTAATTACTTCAGTCTCATTGCCCACAAGCCTGGCCTGCTCCTGGCACCTGCAGGTGTTTGTTATAGTACAGCAACAATCTGGCAATGGATACAGTGAGTCACCTGCTCACATCTTTGTGGACTTACGAGATGATGTAGTGTAGTAATTTGTAATACAGACTTCAAAGGCTGTGGTGTATCTGTACGCGTACGTGTGTGTGTGTGTGTGTGTGTGTAAGAATGGGGCACAGAGCTGCTCCTGCAGCTTTACAATTACACAAAGCTGATTAGCTGACTGTTTCTCTGCTCTCACGGCGCACACGTCGCAGCAGTCATTTTACTTATTTTTTTTTTTTATGAGGAAATCTTGTTTTTAATTGGCGATCGAGGGAAATGGGGTGGCGGGGTGGGGGTGCAGGTGAATGCGACACAGCAAAGAAGGCGGTATGTCCCTGTGTGCATCCATAAATGGCCGCACAGGAATAAGCAGCAAGGATGCTTTTTCTCTCAGGCTGTGGGGCCACTTTCACCCTCATTGTTTGTGCACAAAGCCAAACATCCATCCATCAAACATCCATATTAAACAGATGACGCAGGTACTGACAAAATTCCTGCTCAGAGCAGCCTGACAGCCCGATATCCGCTCGTCTCCCAGGAAAGACTTGATGGCTTTGACACAAACCATTCAGCAGTCTGAGAGATGAGCTGTTCGGGGCCAGAGAGAGAGAGATGCGGGAGACCGCGCTGTTCTGTGCCGGGCCTACTGCGGCTATACGAAAACCGTGGGCCTTGGAAATTAAGCAGATTGGCGTTTGTTATCGTGGCAACAGCGGGCTAATTGAGACGGGGGCAAACTAAATCAATTAGGTGAATCCCCGGAGATGATAGGCAACACCGTCTCCTTCCGTAGCTAAATGTCATTGCTGCAGCAATTTCTGGACATCCTACTCATTTTTGGACACTCACCGAGCCACTTTAAAACATCCACTGCAGCATCAGCTGTGGAAAAATTTCTAAGTGCATCGCATTCTTTCGTGTGCCAATAAAGCAGCATTTCTAAGATTAGTTCATAAATTCCCATTTTCCAAGGGCTTCAAAACGCCGCATTCACATCCTAAGGTCGGTGTATCTTTAGAAAAAAATATATTACTATTAAAGCAAGCGACAAAATAAAATGACTAATAATGAATGAAACCCCCCCACCAAACGAAACAATAATGAAATAGATGATTTCCCCTCCAAAGCCTTACCTGGTTTACAACATCCATCTTGGCCGCTTACTCGCTGATAAGAGGATCAGAGGGGCGGAGGGAGGGAGGCGTCTCATCCGGAACAGCCCAGGGAGGAAGACGTCCAGGAGGAAGAGCTGGAATGCGCCACGAGTTAAGCGAGCGTCGTGACGTCAGAACAATCACAGGATGTGGAGTAGCGACGAGCCGGGCCGTCTGTCCAATCGCAGCGCTGCTTTATTCTGAGGGAGCAGAAACTGCCCCGGGGGGTGATGATGAACACAGGAGCGCATGGAGACTGTTCACGCTTTGGAAGGAGTGATGTAGAAGAGAAAATAAAAAGGTCAGTGTAGGTTCGTGAACTGCTGCTAGTCATTAACAGTCAACACGATCACCTGACATTAACAAAACAGCTGTTTGTTTGTTTGTTTTTGGACTATATGTTTTCCCTTTAAAAGCCCTTGTAGGGAAAAGGAAGTTGGGAAAAGTTCACGGAGAGTTCAGGAAGATGGGGACAGAATTATAAACAGTGCTAGAGAGGCCAGGTGGATTTGACTTTCTTTCACCACAAAGGTCTCTTAGCATTTTATTCCCTGTAGCTCTGGCTGTGTAAATGCTCTCCGAGCTATGGTGCACAGTAACTGTACAATAACATAAATGCCAAATATTTAAATCAATATAAAGTCCAAACATTTAATGTCAGGAAAAAAAAAGCAGAGAAGCAGTACCTTCAAAAGGTTCACGCTGCACAAATGTTCTCAGCATCAGCATCTCAGCCAAAGTCACTTTAATTCCAAGTAAACTTTCCCCTAACGAGTAAATGTGAGCATTAAAATGCACACAGTGCTCAAAAAGTAGAAGTCGAAGACTTGTAGAGAGTTGGTGTGACAGAAGAGGATGGTAGAGATGGAGGCAAATGATCCCTAAACCGAACAGCTGAAAGAAGAAGGAAGAAACTCAAAAAGTAAAAGTCTCTATAGGTACTTTTAATTCTCATTTGTTAAACCAATTAAAGGCATATACACATTAAAAGCAGTGAAGTAAACAGCATAAGGACAATATATTCTTCCCGTCTTTATGTTGGAATAACCACGTGAAAAAAGGAAGTCCATGAAAACGCAACAAATGCAGTTTTTAAAAACGTTCTTTTTATTAATAATAATAAAAAAAAAACAGTCCTGTGATGTACTGGTGGCCTGTCCAAGTTGTACTTACTTCTCACCGTGTTGCAGTCAGGATAGGCTAAAGAGGGCCTATTGTGTTTTTAGTGCTTTCTGACATATATGATATAATGTAACAATTTTAGGTGTTCACATTAAGACGGCCAAGTTTCAAATAATGAGGTCAGCATATGTAGAAATAACCCCCACTCCATACACTCCACTTGAGACAGTTTTACCTATTTTTGTCCGTGTATGATGTTAATGAGAGGAGATGCCATCGGTGTAATCATCTCAGGCACACAGCACAGTAGAGTCCAGAAATATAAATATGACATTGGAAATGCAGATAGTAGGTTCACTTTAAAGGGTACAAAATGCAGGATTTTAAGGTTGCTGTACAGGAGAAAAGGCCCAGTTTTAATCCAGATCCAGATAATCCAGCTCCCCTTCATCTTGAAAGCCTTTCAACAAGCTGTTATGTGATGAGAAATCACTTGTTTGTATTGGAATGGCATGTTTGAAGATTTTAGGTCAGGTCTAAAGCCCTGGTCAGACAATCTTCTCATAGCGTTAGAGGACTGACTGATCCTCTCTTTGCTCATACTGTTAGGTTTTAGAGGTGGTTTTGACACCACTGATTGCAATGAGAGACTGGAGCGTATCATTTGGATTAAAGGCACCACACTATTGCTTTTAGGTATATACATAGATTCCATTTTGCTTATATCAGTAACACACACACACACACACAAAGAATAGTCATGGAGCTCAACAGAGATCTGTACTAGGACCAGTATTTTTTTCACTCTTTCATTGCTGTGTAGATGAAACCCAGCTTATATATGCCTATAAAAATAAAACAACTCCCATTTTAAAATACACCCCAAAAATAATACGGCAAGTTGCAGTCTGTGTCTGTATTTCACGCTCATGCAGTTTATGGATGCAGCTTGCTAACCAATCTTGCATAACCTTAGTTGATAACTTAGCACGCTCTATTTATAGTCATCTCTAGCTCCAAAAAAACCAACATGGCGGGTCGCCAAAAGGGTAACGTTGAGGTTTCAGAATGCCAAACCCAGTGGGTGAATGTAATGTGATGGTAGCTGCATCCATCTTGAGATTAAATAAATGGGCTTAAAACATGTCATGAAACACATTCTGAGCATATTTTGAATTCAGACAAAAGTTATTGCACGTGGCCCCGAACAGAGCTGACTAACTGAACAGTTTTTGGGACAACGCTGCCTTGGTCTCCAGTCTGAGAGTGAAGTGCTCTATTTGGATAATATGGTACTACGAGGTCTTTAAGATACGATGGAGCCTGATAATTCAAGACCTTGTGTGTGAGGGGAAAGATTTTAAATTCAATTCTGGTTCTAACAGAGAGCCAATGAAAAAAGGTGGCGTGGGAAAAATATGATCTCTCTGCCGTGAGGCGAATGTTTGTTGCGATTTGGCGCAAAATAAAAAAAACTGAATTTAAAGCTGAAATGGAAACTGAGAATTCTTTGGGAAGAAGGGATCGTTCTCTTTCACACTCTCTTAAAGAGTTTAGTAAGGACTGCTCAGGTGACCCTAAAGCATCCTTTAGTTATACTGCTCTAAACCCTGGATAAAAGGGACCTCCGACGACGTGCTGAGCTTTCGCCTTCTGCTGTCTTTCACTCTCCATGTATGTCACTGACATTGTGTGTCCCAGAGTTTTTTTCTTTTTAATCCTTTTTGTACTTTCTCTCCCTGCCCTTTCCAAATGTTAGCAACTAAAACAAAATGAAAAAAGAAATGTAAAACCAAAACCTGTACCAAAATTAACAAAAAGTTCCCCACGTAATCCACAAAGGATTTTACAAGCATGTTTAATGTACTACTGCAAATAGCATTGAACAACAGACATCAGTTGTTCATAGTTTTGCATGCTTCTTTTCTTTAAAAGGGGAAGCGAAACCCAGATGTTACCCATCTGCCGGTCCATTAATGGCTCATTATATAATTCACTGCTTTTATTTTGCTGTGGGTTTTCCAAATACGCTTTTAAACAAATGCAAAGAACCACTGAGACCAAGCGCACTGTTTGGAACGACGTCTCATAACTGCAAAGAAAAATTAAACATTTGAGAACATTTTTATTTTATTAGTGCACAGTGGATAGCCACACAACTGTTCAGTCACAATAAATCCGAAACATAAATTGGACATTTCCTCCATAAGTTTGCATCGTGCATCTTAGAGGATATTCATAATATTTAAATATTTCTCTAAAGAAGCTAATGCTGTTGGAAGAGTAGAGGAATTTATATTGATCTACATGTGCAGGTTTAAAATATTCATATTTCACAGTTTATTTTTCCCTGACTGCAATGGAACACACACACGTATAAAGTGACAACAGTTCAAGTAGAGTACAAAATCAGAGTATAATGCATAAAATGGACTTGTCATAATAATGCTAAGAGCCACACTTCTGTTGACTCTTCTGCTGCAGTCAAAATATTCATCAGCCAGTTGATATTGTTGAGTCCTGCCACGTAATAACATGTACACTTAAAATCAGTGTGTGTTTTTGGCATTCACAAACAAAAAGCACATTATGCCCAACATGATAGATGGAAAAAAAAAAAAGAAATCTCACATGTAGGATGTTTCTTTTTGTCCTCAAAACAAATTTAATCACACACCCACATAAAAGATTTTGTTCTTCTTTTTTAAAAAAACAAAATTCTCACACATTTTTCTTACAGTTCTGCTGAACTCAGTAAGAAATCACACAGTTCATTTCATCAGCCAGTTCCTCCTCGAATCGAGAAATCGACTGAGTGGCTCCACGCGCTATCAGGTCAGCAGCAGCGCTCTCCATTTCATCCACGCTCATGTGGCAGGCTTCAGCGATCTCCCGCTTAGCAAAGCTCACAAATTTTGGGTCCCTTGCGTAGAGGCCGAGACCCTCGGAGATCAAGATCTGTTGTTGATGAGAGAAAAAGTAAAGAAGCAATTTGTGAGGCAGGATTGTGCTGTCAGCTACTCATTTCCAATCTAAAGTTGAGCAAATGTCCAAAGATAGCGGGAAGGGAATTACGTTTTTGCAATTTGCCGTGGTCAAAGGTATAGACATAAGGTTTTCAAAAACCACTGCATACAAGTTGAGGTGGCCCTCTGGTGGCCACTCAGTAATGACCTCCGAAATTGATATCTTCCCCGAGATACTTAAACTCCACTTAGGGCAGCAATTGTATTGTATTGTCTTGATGAGTGTTCTGGAACCTAATTTCCCTGATGGGACCTTCCCCAAGGGATCAATAAAATTTAATCTATTCTAATCTAATTCATCCCTGACCCGGAGTGGGCACTCCACTCTTTTCTGGTTGAGGACGATGGCCTCAGACTCAGAGGTGCTAATTCTCATTACTTCGGCTTCACACTCAGTGTGAGCTGGAGGCCACCACCTGATGAAGCCAACAGGACCACATCATCTGCAAAAAGGAGAGATGAGATTCTGAGGCCACCGAGGTGGAAGCCTTCCACCACTTGGCTACACCTAGAAATTCTGTTCATAAAAATTATGAACAGAATCGGTGACAAAGAGCAGCCCTGGTGGAGTCCAATACCCACTGGGGGAATAAAACAACAACAACAAAAAAACCCCCACTAAAAAACCCCCAAGGTTTCAAATTTTTAAAATAAAATAAAAAAAAGTGAATATCTTCCAAAGTTGCAGCACTTTTGGTGCAAAGTGCCTGCACTCCTCTGAGACAGCCTTAAAATCCCACAGAATCCAGTTTACAAAGGTTGAAAGCAATTTAAAATACTCAAAGTTCTACATATTAGTGGGTGCAGGAGTTTTCAGCTTTACAAAAATCTCTTGCTTCCTGATTACTTACCGACTCGACCAGGCTGTCTGCACTGCCTTTGTTCACAAAGCCCTGGTTCACAGGTGGTGGCATTCTTACACTGGTGAATGTCCTGGGTTGACCGGGGTACCAGCCAGGGCGCCTTCCTGCAGGAAGGCTGGCAGAGCCATCATTCCACAGTGGCTGACTTTTACCTGTGGCTTCATCCACCAAGATCATAGGAGTGTAGATGAGCTTGCCCTTGCGTGCTGAGGGGGCAATTATTCCTGGAAGAGGAGTGGCACCAGCTGCTGCCGTGTTCGCCCAGGAGGCGGACGACATTGAGGACACACTGCTGGGCCGGGAGTCCAGGCTGTGCTGGATCTGACAGAGAGCAAAAGAAGACCCAGTGAATCAAGATCAGAAATACTCTTTTATCATTCATGCTGTGGGGTTTTGACTTTAGGCTAATACTGAGTATGAACACTAACAGGCTGAGCGTGTATGTGCGCCATTGTTTTACCTGCAAGCGAGATCTAGTTGGAGATGTGTTGCCTTGATAGATTCCTGGGATGGGGAGGTCATCCACACTGCTCTGTGGCCTCAGACACTGGAAATTAAAGGCAGGCTTATGACCTGAAACAGAAAGCAGGAAGATGTTAGAAAACTGTCCTGATGCATATCTAATACTTGTTTGGCCTCTAAAACATCAGAAAAGAGTAGTAGTAGCTGTTGTAATAATATCCATCACATTTTCCTACAGTTAAAGTTGGCATAATCTAAAATATGTGCCCAAGTGAGAAAACCCCTCGAAGAAGTTCAGTTTATAATGTGAGATGAGGAAAGAAGAAACAAGAGTATTTGGTATTTTCACCAGAGAGATTATGTAACATCCAAATATTATTACGTTTCTTTTGATTGGCAACATCCAAAAACATATGACCATCGCAGACTATTAGTTCTACTCTTTTTCTTCAAGGATGGAAGAGAAGAAGAAGGAAAACCTTTTGGAATAGCAGGAAGTAGCCGTCTCCTAACAAACTGCGCACCGCTGCTCTCATTTGTATTGTAGCCATTTCCAGCGTACTCCTTGACGCTGCTGCCGTTCTCGTTTGTATTGTAGCCATTTCCAGCGTAATCCTTGACGCTGCCGCCGTTTTCATAGCCGCCGCTCATTGTGCTTCCATTCCCGTTGGTGGGGATGACGCTGCTTCCGTTCTCACTGTATCCTGGGTATCCATTCACATCATATTCATTTGTGGTGCAGGGAGTGGGACTCACAGCAATGCTCCCTCCATTCATGTTGGCATCAATGTAACCATTGCTGACAAAGTCATTGGTACCATTAGAATCATACGGTATTTCCCCAAGGCTGCTACCTATTTCCAGACTCTGGCCGTTGTAGCCTGTATCAGTAGGGACTGGGGAAACAGCCTCTGGATACACGTACCTGCAAGACCAAAGATATAGAGAGCAAAAGTGTTCATCAGTGAGCTACAGAGATGCTGGTAGGTGGAATTTTCTACCTTCAGGCAGAGCCGGCTTAGATTCTTTCCAGTCTTAATGCTAAGTCGTTCTCTCTTGGCTTCCAAAATTGTTTTTCAGAATAAATAATTGAATGAATCTGCATCTACCACTTGACCTTCTTGATTATTCTTTACCTTTCTACTGATGCAAGACTTGCAAAATCTCCTTCATTGCTGTAAACCTGCTCAGATATTCCCCCTGTATCCATAATCTCTTCAACTGAAATCTCTGGGGGAGGAGGAGGAGGAGGAGGAGGAGGAGGAGGAGAAGAAGGAGGAGGAGGAGGAGGAGGAGGAGAAGAAGGACGAGGTGGAGAAGAAGAAAGAGGAGGAGGAGGAGGAAGAGGCGATTCACTGATGGAGTCCATCCTGTTAGTTTAGAGTACAAGCAAGTTAGAAAACCACTCATTATGACATCAAAGGATTACAGTACCAATATGTGAATGTACTTATAATGCAGTAACGTACCTCATTAGCAGGGGTTCTGACCTCACAGGCTGCTCCGTTACCACACTGACACCTGCCAACTCTGATCCTGGTTTCTGGTGTTCCTGCATGCCCGTCACCTGCTCTGTGATCACATCCCTGTTAGCGATCCTGGGCTCGGGTTCCACGATCACAGCCGTCTGCTCTACCAGCGTGTCTAGAGGCGGCATCGGTGTGGTGCAGGGAGTGGGAGTTGCTGAAGTTTCAGGCCCACTGTCGAATATCTCATCGCCTGCGCCCTCCTCGTCTTCCAGGTCAGAGGCCATTGCCAGACGCATCTCTGGAGCCAGGTCCTGCAGTGTCCGTAGCCCTTGCTAAAAATATATAGATAAAGAAGTTGAAGTGTTACTATACAGATATTTTTTTATAACCAGTCCATGATATCTGGAAAGTGAAACTGCTTTCTTTTAAATGCATCTTTTGGTAGTTTGAGACATCGAGCACTGCCACTCCGCTAGACAATTTTACAGCTGGTGTCTCCAACACTAAAACCCCCCAAATGGATAAATAGCGCTGCAAACCAGAGGAAAGAAATGTGTATATCTGATTGTAGAGTGAAGTGACCCTTTGAGACTTGCATGCATTAAAAGATTTTAATTTTGTGGCATCACTAATAGCTGGAAAGCAAATGTGGTCCAAGACTTAACTTGAGTGTATTTGCATGGAAATTTTTTTAGAAAAATAGGAGACAATAGGTGTCATTAAACGGAAACATCCTGAAATACTTTGGATTTTTCCAGTAAGGGAGAAGGAGTGTTTATGATTTTTATTTTTTATTGAGGTAACTTGTGTCAAAAATGGGATCTTTAAGGTGAACAGAACAGTTCATGTTACCTGTAGAGAAGCTGCCTTGTCCTTCTTTTTGGATTTCCTCTCCCTTTCTTTTCTTTTGCGGTATTTTTTAAAGTAGTCTTGAATCAAGAAGCTGGCATAAAACTTCCCACAAGTCACCTCATCCCCTGAGAGAAAAGTTACACACACACACACACATTCCTTTAGATTACAAGATTTATATGAGTAAATGTGCATATTTTTCATTATGGGCTATACAGTATGAAAGAAAAAGGCCTCATTTTATATTTAGCGTGATTTACTGTAGGTTTTCTTTATTGTGCAATTTTGTGGCATACCTCTAGGGGGAGGAATGACTTCATCAATGAGTTTAGGCTTAGTGCGCTTCCAGAGCTTCTTGATAATCACCTTCAGCTCTTCATTCTGCTGGTCGATGGGGCCTGAGTGGGGCACAAACAACAGATCCTTAAGTGTAAGCAGCACTATCATCACAGAGTGGGGTAATCTCATACACACATAATGAGCTTGTGTGCAGCAGGTCTAACCTTCTGTTTTAATCTTGAGTGAGGTCCGCACGAGAGCAAACAGAGTAGCGTTGAAGGTGACTGTCCCATCAGGATGCAGGGGCACATTCATAGCAACCAGTCGCTGCGAGGACAAGTTGAGGCAGAAGGAGTCAGATGCGCATCCTTAGTTTGTTCATTAAGTCTGCAGCACCGAATGTGTTTTCACTCACTTTGCAAGCAACACGATGAGGACATAATTTTCCGAAACCAAGAGGTGGCTGAATCCTGCGCAGCATAGTGACTACGTCAATGTGTTTTATGCGACCGCTGTAAGAGGCAGACGCACGCAGAGCTGATGAGACAGACGCAAAACAGAGTACGCAAGGGCAGCAAGCAGCGCACACTGAGGGGAGTGAAATTAAAATGAGTCTCACGTGGCCTCTGGATCATAGTCAGACCAAACTCTCTTAAACTCGTCCAGATGGTGAGTGCCGAGCACGGTCCAGTCTCTCGTCAGATATTCAAAGTTGTCCATGATGACAGCAATGAACAAGTTGATAATCTGAGAAAGAAAGATGTAAACACAACAGCTTGTATTTCATATACATTTTATTATGAAGATGGTTGTTTGATTTTCTTTTGTTTGTACAGTAAAAGTGAGAATATGGATCCAGAAATTATAATAATTTAAAAATATATATCAATGGAAATTAAGGTTTTAAGAAAAAAAGTGAGTAAAAGTAGTTAGACGATATTTTGCATTACTATATTTTGTATAAAGAGTCATAACAGGCAAGTCAGGCCTCCCCAATTATGTGAACATGTGAAAAGGCCAGTAGGACACAGAAGTCCTCTTCTATATTAGCTGCCAGCAGGGTCTTCATCGGTCTCTGCTGAAGGCTGAAGACCACACACAGATTGATTTATGTCAGCTGTCCAAAGGGAAGAAACCATGGAGGAAATTCAAGACACACATGAAGAGACCAACTGTGGCGCTGCTGTAAATAGGGCAGCCTAAACTGAGGAAGCTGTCCAGCAGAGGAAGAGATTAAAGGCCAACATCAGCTACAGCTAGACATCAATTACATGCATCGCATCAGATGCATAGATAGCTTAAAATCTCTATTTATTGGATGCAAAATTACCTCTGCTTACTTTTCATGTTGTGATATTTCAGTGAAGGTACTTGGTGGACTTGGGTTATATTTTGAGTAAATCATATATGACACTGCTAATGATTCTAAGCAGGAACAGAATGCACTGTAATATATTTTTTGCATTTACCAGGAGTGCAGCAGCTAGACAGATTATGAGGTCCCGCACGGACCCTCCTCTTCCTGCTCTCTGGGGTTAAAGTCACTTTCAGTCCACACATTTAATGTTTTAAAATAGCACTGCGGTCAAAGTACTGTTACCAAAATATTTGTGCCCTTTTAAATCGGGATTTTGCGGTTTGGGTGAGCTGCCTGGATTAATAAAATCCACGGATGGGAGTTCTCCGATTAGCCGGGAATCGGAGAAGACAGGGTAAGCCTTTAAAACTGCTAGTACGCTGCTGCTGTAATACTATGCTGTCTACTTTCATCCGACTTTGATTCCTCCTGATCTGATATTCTGTAAAACATGAACTGGAATTAATTATGGCTACATTTAATTTAGAGTTCAGGAGGTTGTATTTAGTTCTATCAAAAGAAGGACCATGTTTTACCACAAATGAAATGAAAAGGAAGTGATTGAAAAAAAAAATTAATCCTCGGTGACTTCACATACTAGGTAAGCACAGAGCATGAAGAAGCTGATGAAGTAAATGTAGGCCAAGTTGCTACCACAGGTGAACTCTTCACCGGGCTCGACGTCGGCTTCTGGGTCACAGCGTCTGCCCGGCAGAGCTGCCAACATGATCTCCTGCCATTGCTCTCCAGTGGCACACCTACAAGGAAAGAGACAGAAGTATTTTCACCACTCGATCGCACTGACATTTAGACCTCCTATGTGTTAGAAAGGGGGTGCATAAAAGTCATTCAGGTTTCAAACTGGGAGCAGTTTTCTCTTCGGGAAAAAGACTCATAATAACATATGATTCTGAATAAGAGTGTAATAAAGAAATGTATTATCTGAAGAAAGAAGAAAACTATAGACTGTAAATAAATGATTTCATTTTTCTGGTCTGAAAAGTGAAGTACCTTAAATCTACATTCTAGCTAATGAGCAGCAGGGGCCAACGACTGTGGCTGCACAAAGAAAATCCCTTCTATCAATATCAGTGAGAAAATAGGATGATCATCATGAAAATTATGATCCTCATTAGGGTTAAAAAGAAAGATAAAGCAGGCCGTCTCAGACAATCTGTATGTCTCTCATATCACATTATTTGTCAGATAGTTCCATTAAAAAAGTTCCAGAAGGCACCAACACCACAAACAAGGTTGAGAGGTCCAGTTTGCTGACTCTGATTAGTGAAGCTAAATCTCAGCAGACTAACTGTAAACCTTAACAAAGGTTAAAACAATTAGTTATTTTAAAAAATCCGTTGTAAAGACAACAACTGTTTCTGTCCCAGGTTGTAAGAATGTTTGTTTCATCTCTCTTTGGGCAATTTGACATTAGAGTCTATGGGGATTGACTCACTTTCGTAGCTAGCCTCCAGTGGTCAATGGAAGAACTGTAGTTTTTTGGCACTTACACGTTAGCTTCATTTATCAGCAATTCAGGTTTCTCCATTGGATTTTGCCCTTTTCTCTGGCTAAAACAACTCACCTAAAAAGTACCAGAACAGCCATGAAGAAAGTCTGGAAGTTGCAGTTTCTGTTG
>JAVDPK010027034.1:0-15424 GCA_034780415.1 Cichlasoma orientale
GAGCGGAGACTGTGAGCCAGGCCTTCTCTCCAACATCAGTGTCTGACCTCACAGATGTGCTTCTGGAAGAACGGTCACAAATTCCCACAAACACTCCTAAAGCTGTGGAAAGACTTCCCAGAAGAGCTGAAGCTGTTATAGCCGCAAAGGGCCCACATCATATTAAAGCCTCTGGATTAAGGATGGATGTTACTCAGTGACTCAGAGTGAATACTTTGGCAATAAAAGTGATTTTTATGGTTAATAGAAGACTGCCATTTTTTGTCAGTTCAACAGCAACTGTGAGAAGCTGGAACGTGTAACACGCCACATGAATTCCAGGTACATACCTGATATAGTGCATGATTATGAATTACTAGTATTGAAACCAATGTTTTTCTATACTAGCACACCGTTGGCTTAATTATTTAACTTATTCCATGGACACAAGGAATAAGCATTTATATCAGATTAGATCATATCACAGACTGATGTTACCTGTTAATTATTATTGTTCAAATGGTGATGCTGTATGTGCTGACAACTACAAAAAGGCTATTCATGTATTTATCATTGTGAATTTGGGATTGACACTATAATGGCCAAATATCTAGAAATCCATGAAGGAAAAGAGGCGAAGAAGTTCAAATGTAAGATAAATATGGACAAAGAAAAATCATTGAGGAACAGAGGTGGCAAATGAGGAAGTTGGAAAGAGAAAGAAAAAGAAAAGAAGGAAGGAAGCATAAAAAAAAAACTAGAAGTAAATATAGAAAATACCAAACACAGAGACAATGAAAAAAACTGCTAATGTATAAGGAGGTAAATAAGGAGAAGGAGGATACAAACAAATGAGGGGTCAGTGAAGAATGAAAGAAAACTAGCATAGGAAAGAAAAGAAAAAGAAAAAAGCAGGAAGGAAAAATAAGGAAAAACAAACAGCAGGAAATACTATGAAACAAGGAGTAGAAAAAAGAACAGGGAGAGGAAAAAACATCAGCACAAGAAAAGAAAATGAGCAATAAAGGTGGAAGATGAGAAGATTAAAAAAAGATTAAAAATAATGACATAATGACAAGGAAATGTTAGGATATAAATGAGGAAGTAAAGAAGAAGGATCTAGAGAGGATGGGTTAAAGGCAGGAAAATGGCGTGGATAATATGGAGGAAGAAAGTAAGACTAAGGAATAAATGAGGGCGAAAATGAAGAATTGGGGCAAAAAAGAGGAAAAGAAAGAAGGCAAGCACAAGGAAACATCAAGAAGAAAGAGGAATTAAAACTGACAGGGAAATGGAGGGAAAAAGAAGGGAAGAAAAAGGTGAACGAGAATCTGGAAACAGTGGTGAGGGCAGGAGGAAGTAAACATATACGAGAAAGAACAGGAAAAAGGGAAAGAACAGGAAAAAGGGATGAGGAAAAGAAACAGCAGGAAGCAAAGCAGGAAGCGATGAAAAGGAAGAGAAGAAAGAAAAAGAATAAAAAGATGAAAGTAAACAAGCACAAGGAAACAGCAGGAAGTAAATAAAGAAAGTGAAGATGCAGGAAAGATTCTGAGGAAGTAAAAATTTAGGGAGGCAGGGAAGAGGGTGGAGTCTATTAGCAAGCACTGCAGTGATTTTGATGATGTCATTTATTTTATCCTATACTGAGGTTCTATTTTTAGATGAATTCTAATAAAGTGCATTTGATTGTCCAAAACATGGCCCTGTATAATAATGATAATAATAGCTGAGTAATGATGGGAGAGCATGTTAAATGTAACTACCATGATCTGACTGCACTGAGCCGGCGTTTAAATGTTCATGTGGTGTTTTGATCCTGTGTTTTTACATGGAACACAGTCATTACCATGATTGTTACAATGGTTACTTGATATTCTAAATCAATGACGAGATGCACACATACACACATAATTCAGCTTTCATAAAAATGACACATGATGGGAGCTATAGCTACAGGTTCCACTTGTAATCCGTGCATTGAATTTGAAAGCTAACAAACACAGACTAAAAAGGAGAGAAGAAATACCAAGACTACAGCTGCAGCAGGTCCCACAAATGCATAGAGAAGACCTCCTTCCAGAGACAACCAGCAGCTACGAGAAAGAAGCAGGAAAACATGGATGTTGACAGAGGAAATGAAGGTGGGTGAGGGTTGAGGAGAGGGGTGGGAACGTGGAGGGTTTAGAAGAGGAGGGGTTGAATGAGGTGAAGAGTAGAAGAGAGTTTTCATGACAATAATGTAGATAGTGAAAGATTGATGAGACAGGGAAAGAGAAGTTAATTACGCTGCAAACATAAACCTTCCACCATGTGCAATACGCTGCCATTAATAGTTGAAGAAGAGGCAGCATACAGAGACGGAGCTACAGGAGAACTTGCTTACTAGCTCGGTGTTCCGTATCCCTTCGCCTTGGTGAACCCCACTGAGATTGCCACGACCAGAGCAGGGAGACCTGGGAGGGAAAAAATGCATTTCAACACAGAGGAGGCGAGGGAGATGGCAAGACACACAAAAGGGAGAGGAAGAAGTAAAGAAAAGAAGGGACAATGAAGAAAAGAGCAAAGCAGGGAGAAAAAAGAAAGAAGGAAGATAAAAGAGGGGGAAAGGCACAAAAACATCAAGTACAGAAAGAAAGTGACAGGGAAGGAAAAGAGAGTGGATAAGGTTAAAAACGATAATAAGGGAAAGGACAAAAGGAAAGGAGGAAGCAAAGAAAGGAAGGGAGGATGAAGAGAAGAAACAAGCGGGTAAGAAATAACCCGGAATGTCAGGAAAGAGAAAAGAGAAGAAAAGGAAGTGTGAGGAAGGAAAGATGAGACCTGTTGGCCTACAGAGCTCTGCTGCCAAACGCTTTACCTCAACAATATCTGTGTATATATATATTATATATATATATATATATATATATATATATAATGTGTGACTACTGCCCAATGAATATTCATGACAAGTTTCAAATGAGTTGGCCGAGGAATAAGGTAGAAGTAGGGATTAAACATCAATGTACAGTATTTCTCAAAAATTTAAAAAATTCATTAAAAAAATCTGAAAAGCCAAAAGTTGAAAATCTGTCTCCATTAATTTTGTAAAGAGTGTTTGTGTCAAGTTTCAGAAGATTTCAGATATAAGTGACTGAGGAGTAGCGATGGACGGCTCGGTATCAGATTAGCACCGATCGTCTGCCATCGACAGCGGAGCTAAAAATGAAAGGAAGTTAAAGCAGGTTGAGGGAAGAACAGGGGAGAAGCAGGAAGTAAAGGAAGTCTGCAAAGAAAGAAAGGGATAGGGAAGATGAGAAGGAAGAAGGGAAGGACAGAGCTAAGAGGTAAACACAGACAGGAAAAGCACTGGAAGAGGAAAGGAAGACTAGGAAATAGGCAAGAAAAGAATGTGGGCTGGGAAAAGAGCAGGCAGATAGGGACAGGGAGCATCTCAAAATAAGAAGGGAAGTAAGAAAGGAAATAAAAGTGGTGAGAGATGAAAAGAACAGACAGGCAGCAGAGGGAAAGCCCACCCCAGCCGAGACACAGGAAACGCTTGCGTATGATGCGATTCCTGAGGCGGCCCGTCACTGCCATGTAGGACTGCCATGCCTCCGTCAGAACCCAGCAGAATGAAGACAGGAAAAAGAAATGAAGAAAAGCAGCAATCAGGGTGCACAAGATCTGAAACACCAGAAGAAGACAGCAAACAAGTATGGAGAGTATTAATTAATTAATATATACTGAGGCATCACCGCAGACATATGGCACAGACTCTGACTCACCTTATTCCGCGTCTGCGTCTGTCCAATGAGGATAAGGGCATTGGAGGAAATGATGGAGAGGCAGAAGTTAATGAGGATGACTGATCGCTCAGACCGGATGTACCTGCAGAAAGATGAAAGACACACTTATGACTGAAACTAGCAGTCAGACCTACGGCAACCATCATGGCTTCAACCTCAAGGCTTTCCCCCGATGTTTCTCCCAACAAACAAATGTATCTTTAATAGAGACGCAAGGATTCCGGACCAATGCTGACCGCGAAAATAACAATGTGTTAGTGTAAAGCACGCCGCCATTGGATTCCAGAGCAGTGGAGATGGGTTCTTTGGAAGGTGTTACAGATTCAAGGTGGGGCCGACATCATACAGTATTAATCCCTATGGACGGGATGCCACTCAAGTTTACACAGTGGGGAAAATGAGTATTTGATACACTGCAGATTTTGCAAGTTTCCCCACCTACAAAGAATGGAGAGGTCTGTCATTTTCATCGTAGGTACACTTCAACTGTGACACACACAATCTAAAATAAAGTTCCAGAAAATCACATTATATGATTATTAAATAATCAATTTGCATTTTATTGCATGAAATAAGTATTTGATCACCTACTAACCAGCAAGAATCCTGGCTCTCACAGACCTGTTATTTTAGAAGCCCTCCTCTTCTGCACTAGTTACCTGTATAAAAGACACCTGTCCACACACTCAGTCAGTCACACTCCAACCTCTCCACCATGCCCAAGATCACAGTCTCAAAGACAACCGTTAGTAACACACTACGCTGTCATGGATTAAAATCCTGCAGGGCACTCGAGTTCCCCCTGCTCATGCCACCAAATGTCCAGGCCCGTTTGATGTTCACCAATGACCATCTGGATGACCCAGAGGACGCGTGGGAGAAGGTCATGTGGTCAGATGAAACCAGAGCTTTTTTGGTATCAACTCTTCTCGCCGTGCTTGGAGGAAGAAGGATGAGTACAACCCCAAGAACACCGTCCCAACCCTGAAGCATGGGGGTGGAAACATCAGACTTTGGGGGTGCTTTTCTGCAAAGGGGACAGGACGACCGCATTGTATTGAAGGGAGGATGGACGGGGTCATGTATTGCGAGATTTTGGCCAACAACCTCCTTCCCTCAGTAAGAGCATTGAAGATGGGTCGTGGCTGGCTCTTCCAGCATGACAATGACCCGACACACACAGCCAGAGCAACTAAGGAGTGGCTCCATAACATTTCAAGGTCCTGGAGAGCCCTAGCCAGTCTCCAGACCTGAACCCAACAGAACATCTTTGGAGGGAGCTGAAACTCAATGTTGCCCAGCAACAGCCCCGAAACCTGAAAGATCTGGAGAAGATCTGTGTGGAGGAGTGGGCCAAAATCCTGCTGCAGTGTGTGCAGACTGGGTCAAGAACTACAGGAAACATCTGAGCTCTGTAACTGCAAACAAAGATATTAAGTTCTGTTTTTCTATTGTATCAATAAAATGCTAATTAATTATTTAAAAATTGTATAATGTGATTTTCTGGAACTTTTGTTTTTAGATTCTGTCTCTCACAGTTGAAGTGTCCCTATGATAATAAAAAAATACTCATTTTCCCCACTGTGTGTGTGTGTGTGTGTGTGTGTGTGTGTGTGTGTGTGTGTGTGTGAAGGCAGATGACTGAATACTTTTGGCAACACAGTGTATATCATCCCAAAAATTCCAAAATCACAAAATCAATGTCGCACAGCTAAATAATTGCAGCTGTTCTTACTACATACAGTAGCATTTATTGTTGGGGCCAATATCAATCACAAGGCCACTGTGACAGATATTCTCCCTAAATGATAACATATCCCTTTTATGTACATGCTTTTTTTTTCTATTTTGGGCTAATTTGGTATATTAACATTTCTCTTCCAGAATATGCTGAATATCCTAACTGATTTTTTTTTGTACACTGAGGTACGAAGACTTATTTTTCATACTGCATAAAGTAGAATGTCATTTAAAACATGTCTTATCATAACAGTAGTCAGTGACGCACTGGCAACCACCACTCACTAGGAGAAAAATGTGTAAACCCGACCTCAGAGAGGTGCACAGTACAGTGCTGCACTCAAAACGCCTTCGTGTGCTTTGCTTGATAACAGATTGCCATGGTTACCTGTAGTTTGCACGGAAGTCTCCGATTTGTCCGCAAACACTCGTCAGCTACTCGCCGAGCGAGCGGTGGAGAGTGTGCAAAAACAAACTCACTCACCAATCGCTTAGGAAACACACATTTTTCCTAGTGAGTAAAGGTTGCCATGGCGCCTTATTTAGCTATGAACAATAAGTCTGTCAGGTCGTGGTCACCTTTACCTTTGACCAAGCAAATTCTAATCATTTCATTTTTAGCCTCTTAATATCCAGCAGGCAGCTGGTGAAACAGGTTCAGGCTACAGCCCAATGAAATAGGATTTCTAAGACAGATATCGATATCTGAAGATTTAAAAATCTGCTATATATTACACATATATCAGCTGATTGTTTTTTCTTTCAGACACGTGAAACATAAACAGATTTCTCTAATATTTGTTACGTGTCGTTATTTATTTACTCTTTGACGCTCTGCCTGACTCTACTGAGATTGGCTGGTTGTTGTTGTCTACAGGGAGCCTGCAGAGTGCCCTCTGGTGGACAAACTATGCGCCAGCCTGCCAATAAATTAGTCGGGCTCTAGTTTAGGCTCAGGTTACATTTTACTCCTCCATGAATTTTGGCCTTACTGTTAATATATATTGTTTTACAATATTTTATTTTGGGAGTAGAAGCAAGGTAAAAATAGCTAGAGCTAAAAACAGCATGGCAGATTATTTTTATAAATTAAATGTATTAGTTGTTAATAATTTTCTATGCCTTTTCTAGGAAATTCAGTGAAGTCTTAAAGCACAGCAGAAACCATGTTAGTGGTTACTTTCAGTAGCACTGTCCCTTTGTCCTTGATAGATTCAGGTCAGATGGTTCATTCCTTCCCTCCTGATGAGCTGCTAGTTTGATGTTAACACTTCCTCCTCACATTAATCACAGCCCAGTGCTAATGTTTTTAGTGCAAGCGGTAATATCTCACCTCCAGACAGACACATAGATGATGATGAGTAGCAGCAATGTCAGTGAAGAAACTCCACAGCCTACAATCAGCGTCACAGACGGGAGCTGTGTCTTATCCATGTTCTGCAAATGAAAGGAAGGACAAAGAAGAAAATTGTGAAATATAATCAAGATCTATCCTGGTTTATTTGGTAATTTGTGTCTATATGAGCTTGTGAAATAATTACCCCCAAGAGGCACAATGAGAATAATGAAAAAGTGCAAACAAAGTTAGAGGGAAGCTTCAGTGGGATCTTACAGATCTGTTGTGTGCACAGACTTTGACAGGAACTGACAGCTGGAAAAAAAAAAAATCCCAGTTGGCTCGATTTGTTCAGTTTTCACCTCCTAACTGGGTCATCCACGGTTCAAATGCAGTGGGCTCCATTTTTCCTGACAGCACTTCTATCTCTGACACGTTCTGGCTAAAGTTCTCCAAGTATTTTGTCAATTTGTAAATCTCTCATTCCTTTAGTCTCAAAACTGTGCAAAGACATTAATACTAATGATGAATGAACTGAACTGTTTTCACAGATGCAGCCATATTTAGTACTGACTCGTGTGCAGCGTCTCCCGTCTCTGTTTTGTAGCAGAAGTGCCCCACTTTACCAAACGTAAGCACACATCCACTAAGGTCAGGAGTAGTGTCTTATTCCTGCCCTATAGGACTGACGCCAGTGTTTTCTGCTCTATGTTCTGATCAGCATTAACACGGTTCATTAATTATGGTTCCGATTTAAGCGCAGATTAAAGATCAAACTTTACGGGATTTGTTGTCACAGTAGCCGCTTGGTACTCTAGGAAAGGACTTCATTCGTTTACAGAAACCAATAACAGCATTCCCACTGTGGGAAGGTTCTTCAAAGAACATATTGAGGTTCTTCGTTCCTCCTGGTAGTATCTGCACTAAAAGAACCAGGATCTAAAGAAAGTCTCAGGGAGACATTTTAACCTTCCGCTGTTCACGGGTAAATACGTTTTAAGCATTATAATATTTCAATGTCCAGTTAGTGGACGTAAGCTTTATTTATATTTATAAATAAATGTCTGCCAATGTTTGCTGTGTGAAAGGTCATTTCTGCAACTGTTAAAGTGTTTCACTTTGACTTTGGAGGAAGTCTAAAGAAAGAATCTGAAATATGGAATACACATATATCTCGACTCACTCTTCATTTCTTTATTTTTAGCTAGAAACATTGGAAAAAGGTGCAGCGATTTACTGAAACATCTGCAAGCATACATGGAAATACAGTATATAACAGAAGCTGTACAATTTTAACAACCTTGGAAGTTAATATTTATTTATAATTCATATTTATTCTTCAGCACAGCCTGAACTGTCTTAAGCAAACTTTCTTTAAGCTGTTTTCAGGACGTTTTCCAGGCTTCTTGAAGAGCATCCCAAATGGCTTTGTTCTGTTCTCTGTAAAGACGATTGCACACTGCTGAGGTGTGATCAGTGATTGACAGCATTCCATCGTGTGTTTTTGTATCCAGGGATGCTTTTGCTGCGCTGTTAGTGTGTTTGGGATCAGTGTCAGGCTGAAACATGAAGCCATTCCCAATGAGATGCTCTCCAGATGGAATTGTATGGCACTTTTCTGCGTTCATAATTTCATCAATTTTGACAAAATCCAAACACGACACATCCTACACTGAAAATTTCATTCAGATTCATTAGTCAATGAGACCCGTTACCACTGCTTTTCAGTCCAGTTTTCGTGGGCTCTGGCATGCCTCAGCCTCCCTCCCACTGAGACCATTTCTGATGAGGGTTCAGCGAACAGCGACCTGAGCCGGATGCATCTCTCAGGTCCTGTTTTGGGTCTTTGCTATATATACATGAATACATGAATTTACACATCGTTTTAGGCCTGCCGCTTCTTTTTTGTCCGGTTTCCTTTTACAGGGACATACTGCACACCATGTCAGGATAGGCCAAGTTTTGAGCTAATACAACTTTTATACTGTTTCATGTCAAACTGTCTTATCTTTGGCATTTTTCATAGATTTCATAATAACAAATGCCTAAAAGATTCAATTTAAAATTGGTTCTTTGCTACGCTGTCTGTTGTGTGTAGACACAACCCTGCCTGAAAAAGCAGCCCAAGTCCAAAGAAACACTTTCAAAGACCTTCAGAAAGACTTGAGAATTATTGCCAAGAAAATCTGATTTCTACAAGTCAAATATAAAGAGATGAGGGGCGATTCAAAACTTTTGCACAGTACTGTATATATTAATCTGCTTTCAGCTGCTCCCTTTTTCATAAGGGGTTGCCACAGTGGGTAGCTCCGCATATTAGATTTGGCAGATTTTTACACCAGATGCCCATCCTGACACAACCCCCCGCAGCCCCCAGTTTGAGCCTCCCTCCTGATGAAACAGGTGGCTTAGCCCAAAAAACTTTAAGCCAGAAGCCCTGCTTCAGTGGCTGTGCAGGACGAGCTTTTTGGAAGTTTGCAGCAGTATAAAGGTTAGCAGGATACACACCTACACACACACACACACACACTGAGAGCTTGTGAAGTGCTGCTGCTTTTTTGGGCTCAATTCCACAGTAAGGTGACTTCAAGGTATTTGGGAAGAAACCATAACACTCTTAATCAGCAGAAAGGCACACACGCGCACACACACACACACACACGTTATCCATGCAAAGTCAACTTTCCATAATGAAGAGGCAAATTAAAACACAGAAAAATAAAGAAATGAGAGTTTTTCACTCTGCGAGCTGAACACCTTCACACAGCAGACAGTCTTGGTCGCCATAGCAACTATGTAACATGTCTGCAGCAGGTACAGCAGGTTGGACGGGTGCGCAGCTATGTGTCTAAACCTGTGCTGTTCATGACGTTCTCATTACCTATGTTTAACACAGGAACACTAAATGATGTGTTTCAACTGAGCTTTGCAAATGTGCGACGCACAAACTGTAACTACAGAGATGTAAGGAAACATCTTCAAATCAACACAACAAACAATTAGTCACAAAAAGATGAAAATGAGCATAAAGCAGCACAAGAAAGCAAACTAATGAACACGCACAGCTTGGCTTTAAAATGAAATGATGTAACCGCCTGAGGACGCACCAGTCTAATATCTGGATTCAGTTATTTACATCACTGTGCATTAACCCTTTATAGGGCACTCACTGAAATACTCTCACACTCACATAACAAGACTTAATTACTGTTGTGACTTTCGGTTCCTCGCCTGTAAGTGGTAAAAAATCGTAAAAGTGTTTATATAAAAAATATAAGACAACTATGGTGAAAGGAGCATGTAAGATAGAAAATTACAACAGATATATTACATCATCATTTTTTAGAACATACAACATATAACTTTACACAACATGAGGCCATTTCTTTATGACCACATGCGTCCGCACTGAGGCGCGGGCTGGGCGTCACACATAAAGTGTGTAAGTGAGCAAAAATGGTCACTTGCCTGATAAAAAGGTTAACAGCACACCTGTTGGTGAAGCTCAGAGATACTCACTCCAGCTACACCAAAGCTCACATGTGCATGTGTGCAAAGGTTTTGAATCTAAGCGTGGGTGCGTTAGCTGGCACTGAGAAAGCGGGTGAGGCAGAAAGCATCAGTCATCGTCGCTCTGTCGCTCTCACTGCTGTTATGTTCAGTCTGAGACTTTTCTGCAACTTTCACAGCATGTTGTCACAACTGCACTAACAATTTTTCACTTCAGTTGCCTCTCGTCAGCTCCACTGTGACACTGTGTGTCTATGTGAAGAGGAGCAGACTGTAAATAACAGCTTTGACTCTCACATGAAACTAGTGCAAATACATTAGGTGAATTTTGTGTTTTCACATTAATTCATAAAAGTGTTTTTAGTAGATTAATGACACAAACACATTTTTAAATTATATTTATTTTGATCCTGTTGTCATTTGTTATTTTACTAATAAAGTTAGAACAAGTATGTTGGCTGTATTTCTGTCATATATTTTATTTTGGAAAGAATGATTTCCAGTCTCTGTCACACAGCGAGGATCCCAGCCATAGACAGCTGGTGCCTTGAGCCAGTGTTTCTCAAACAGTGGGGCGCACCCCCCTGGTGGGGCATTGGGTCATAATAGGTGGGACGCGAATGGCCTGGGAGAAAAGTCATGCGGAACAAATGCTGAACATCAGATTCATTCTCACGGTAGAACAAGGAAGTATGTTAGCGTAGCAACTAGCAGAATTCTCCACGTCACTGTGTACATAGAGCCGTCGTGCACCAAGGCTTCGTCCCCCAGGACCTCGCTTCGCATGGGGCATGGATAAAGGTTTCATCTGATGAAGCGGGGCATGATGAAAAAAGTTTCAGAACCACTGCCTTAATCCAAGGTACAGTATCCATATTGAACTACAATATGTGTGGGAACTACACATGCAGGAACCATCCGCTCACCCTTTCCAGGTCTTACACAGACATGGTGTTTGGAACCAAAAATCTCAAATTTGGACTCATCAGACCAAAGGACAGATTTCCACTGGTCTGATGTCCATTCCTTGTGTTCCTCGGCCCAAACCATTCTCTTCCTCTTGTTCTTCTTCCTTAGAAGTTGCTTCTTTGCAGCAATTCGACCATAAAGTCCAGATTCATGCAGTCTTCTCTGAACAGCTGATGCTGAGATGTGTGTCCTACGCTGTGAAGCATTTAGGTGGGCTCTTATCTGGGGTGCTGTTCACTTTCTGAGGCTGCTAACTCTGATGAACTGATCCTGTGCATCAGAGGGAACTCCTGGTCTTCCTTTGGTGTGGCGGTCCTGATGAGAGCCAGTTTCATCCTAATGTTTTATGGTCTTTGTGACTGCACTCGAGGATACTTTCAAAGTTCTTTTTTTAGAGCTATCTCCACAGAGGCACCAGACCCAGCACTACGTTCAAAAGCTGATCTGAAAATACCGAGACGACAGGGGTGAAATATGAAAATTAGGGTATCACTAAAGCATGTAGGACTCTTCTTCCAGGGAACAAAAATGTCAACGTAACAGGACTACATTTTTGAGAGGGGTTAAACTGGAGCAAAGCAGTGGGCAGAAACACTGACACAGCCATCACTTAGAGCCAAGGAGGTTAGTTAAAATGCCACAAAAAAGGCTACCAATAGCAATCAGAGGTTTCTGTACCCTTAACCACGAGGTAATTATCATCCCTATATTCAGTCAGCACCAGTCAAGAGCTCTATGGACAAGAGACGCTTGCAGCAAAGAGTCAGCACATAGTGAAATTATGGTAATTGTGCAAAAAGTCTCAACTCCAAATCTGATTCAACAGAAATGAAGCGAAACAATGGTACACCCATTTCGTCATGGTAGGCGGCCTCTTCAGTGAATGCGCAGAGGATTGTGTTTTAATAACAGATACAAAGTTATTTGCTGGAGTAATCATCCAAAGCTAATGTGGCTAGATCAGTAGCTGGAACAGCTCATCCCTAATGCTGTGCTGTGTTCGGGTGAAGAAGATTAAGGTGAGATGAGGGTGCAGTAGCAGTGGAAAAGGCTTTGCGGTGGTTCGCGGGTGGAGGATGGCTGGACCTGAGGGGGACCAGGAGTGTGAGGGATTTCCAACCCCCCGCATTCACCCTCACCCCTCCAGCAGGAGATAATTGGCTGAGTTTATAGCCTGTCTTGTCTCCAGGTTTGATGTGTGTGCCGGGGCCAAGTTAATTAAATCCCTCTGATTAATCTGCACTGCAGTGAGTTCCTTCTCTAAAAGCAAAGAGGGGAGAAAAAAGATTACAAGTGCAGTGAAACAGAAAGGCGTCTGCTGAGACAGACAAACTTCTGCTTCCCCCTCAGCCAGCGACAGAACTCGGCTCAAAGTCTCACACAGCGTCTAAATGAGAGCATTCCTGTCCACGGCAAAGTGACCAGAGCACATCATTCCACACGAGCAGAGACGTCTACCACGGTCGAGGACCACAAGATGTCATCTCTCCCAGAAATCTATCAGCTGCAGAAGAACTGTGATTAGGCTGCTTTCATTACTTTGTGATCAAAGAAAATTTGCTAAATCCATAAAAAAAACAAAAAAAACATGTGCAAATATATTTACCAAATAAACAGCCAGACTGATTTTTTTCCCGGGGCCACCATGTTTCCAATCAGTCAGTGTGAGGTTGTGTATGTGGAGTGTGTTAAGAGTGGCAGCAGTGTGACAGGCAGGTAGATGACAGATAGATACTTTATTGAGCCCGAATTAAGCTAATTTGGCTCATTAGCATATTGTTTTTACAGACAGAAATACAGCTTTAATAAACTATAAACAAATTCAATTAGATTAAAAATAAAATAAACTGGCAAGCATTATGGCAACATCATATATACACACATTACATCCGCTTCATGCTGGAAATGGGAATTAAAGCTGCACATGCTCGGCTAAGCAGCCAATCAGAAAAACACTTAAAGTGAGGGCAAAGGAAGCTAAAGAGGCTTCTTTTAGACAGTGGATGCACCACGAACACACAACCAATCATCTGCTCTGCTTTGGGATTAAGCTTTTTTTCAATGCAAACATATTTTTATGTTTTTGTACGAACACGAGACGCCTTCATGTGCCAATCAGAGTACAGGTATGACTCTCGTAACTTTGGTTCCACCTGACAGATAAAACATCAACAGGCGCAGCCTCTCCAGCAGCCTGCAGCCTGCAGCCTGCAGCCCTCAGTCTATTTACCTATTTGTTACTCCTACAATGGGCTAATTGGTGTAAGGCTTGTCACTGCGACTGGAAGCTCCTGACAGCACATTCAAGACTTACGCAGGCTTACAGCATCCAATTGATAGCAGCACAAGCACATTCATTCATCCTCTCTCCCCACACTCCACAGATCTAGCAATGGCAGTTACACTGGGTTCAGAGGGCTTTGCCTTTGACTGCAGTGCATTTTCTCACTGTTCTTCCTTCTGAAAGTCTGCAGTGAAGCTGGACTGAGCAAAATGGACACAAGAGGCGGCAGCAGGAGAGTAAATGATGTAGTAAGCAGAACTACAACGTGATACAGTATCAGAGGAAGGAAAATGGTGAGATGAAATGACTGAGGGGAGAGAAGAGAGGGATGGAAGTGTGGGAGGAGCGGGGGGGGGGGGAGAGAGACGGCGAGGAAAAAAAGGCTGGGGTATTTGTCATGCTGAGGCTGTAGACGGCGAGCTGCAGACAGAGAGGCTGGGCCATTTAGAAGCTGCTATGTGTTGCAGTAGGAATAATTAGAACGGTGGCCGTGGCTGTCTCACAAAATAATAGAATGTAGGGGAAAAGGCAAAAAGAAAGACAGAATGAGGAATGAGGAATGAGGAATGCTGCCTTTGCCTCCATTTCTGGAAAAAGGAGAAGCAGAAATTTAGCTTCCCTAAGGAGACGCGAGGCCTTCTGGAGCCAAACTCCAACAGCCTGTCGTCTGCACAGGTGGAGGCAGGCTGCGAGGAGCACGGCACGCTGAGGACACACCGTTATTACTTCACTGATAATTATTAGCTTCATTCCATATGTCACAGATGTGAACAGAGCAAAACTAAAGGCCAGATTTACTTAGCGGGCCAAATTAGCCTGAGACAGCAATAGAGAAATCAAGGAGCGATGGGAGAAGTAAACTCTTTAAGTGATCCACACAGACGCAGCAACACAGTCCACAGTACCAGGTACCAAATCAGGAACAGGCTGTAATCTGCTACCAGCAAAGCTACAACTTATTATAGCGTGTAAATGGACTGGTTCTTATACGGAGCTCTCTTCTCTACCTGAACACGCCATACAACATGTCTCATTCATACACAAGTGCTTTCCTATTCACTCGATATTCACACTCCAATGAGCGCATCGGGAGCAACTTGGGGTCCAACATCTCGCCCGAGGATGCTTTGGAGCGCAGACTGGAGCAGTCAGGGATCGAACCACCGACCTTCCCGTTGGTGGGTGACCTGCTCTACCTCCTGAACTACAGGAGGCAGAACATTTTGTGGATTTCTTGCAAGTTGTGTGAAAGATGAATAAATTCCTGCTTGGCATCTTAACATTAACCAGAGGCCAAAAAAGAGGTTTAGCTGCAGCAGGTAAACAGGGAGAGACGAGCAGCCCAAAGTGGGTAAGTATCAGGTTCAGCTCACTTCCAGTGCTGGGGACAGATCCCGCCCAATGACATCACGGAGGGAGAAACAGGGCTGCGCAGTGTACCCTTAACATTATATCACGATTATTTAAAGGAAATCTGCAATCAGATTTATGATGATTTAGAAAAAAAAACCTTTAATCAGTGATTACAGCTTGCAGGCAGCAGCATTTATTAGTGCAAATAAACTGAAGGGCATTTTTCTTCCTTCCTTTCTAATGAGTTACTATTATTGATCACAGACTGCTTCATTCAAAGTGTGGATCTATGGCCACAAGCTGCCAGCAGAAGCAGCAGCATTATACTGCACAAATATCACGAGTCAAACATGAATACAAAAGTAGCCCAGGTAGTATTTTTAAGTAAAACTATTACATAACTGCTTAACACTTTAGTGGCAGAATGGAATCCCAGCAGTGACCGGACTCAGGGATAGACGG